>JAKFHU010001409.1:6600000-6892585 GCA_023783475.1 Daubentonia madagascariensis
ATGTTAGATTGGTTCCCTTGGAGATTGGGGTCCACAGTATCATAGGACGTTGAGAGGAACAGCAAGCAGGTTGTTGAAATGAAAGTGCTAATCTTACTCCTTAAAACTTATCTGAAGTTTCCTGCTCTGCATGGGTTAACTCCAGCTCTCTTCTCACTCCATCTGCAACCTCTCTGATGGGTCACTATTTTGACTTGCCAGATGAGACCCCAGGCATTTCCTTAATGCATATGCTGTCGGAAATAGGTCTAAAAACTAGGCTATGTAATTTTTTTTCTAAAATTATTCTTCAGAGATTCATCATCATCCTCTTCATATATTTCATTTCTAAAATATTTTTAAGGTCACTTTTAAAACCATTTTGGAAAACCAATATTTGTATGCCATTACCCATCACTACCATCGCTAGAAAAAGTTCACATAGTCCATATTCTAGGCCTAAGGCATACTCAGAGGTGAGAGACCAGGTACTCGTGGTTGTGCGTTTGGGCTGGAAATCTCCCCTCATTACAAAAAAGTAAAAAAAGTTCAAACCAAGCATTTTGCTGAAAGAATGTCATATATACTTAAGGCTTTGTAAAGTTAAGCATTTCTGATCTAACAGTGCATCTCAAACTTTTGCATTTCTAAAAGTCATCTGGAAAACTTGTTAAAACACAGATTCCTCAGCCTCACCCCCAGAAATTGCTTCACTGGGTCTGGAGTTGGGTGTGAGAAATTGTGTTTCTAACAAGCTCACAGGCAATGCTATGCTGCTGGCCCAGGGACATTTTGAATGGCACTGTCTTTGAGAATCTGATAAATCTCTCTTGAGGATAACACACATAAGTGTACAAACACTCACACAGTCAAAATTTCTATAGATTCTGAAGCTCATCTATAAATACCTAAGTTTAGAAACTTGGATTTAAAATTACATGTGTATTTTAATGTTTCTCTTTTTGGTGTTCCTATTGCCTTGTTCTTTGGATAAACTTGCTATTCCCAGAAGGGTAGTCAATGCCTTTTCATTGCATATGTATAGATTCTTAAAAGCAAATATGTAGTTCCATGGGATTTATAACAATTAGTAGCTAAAAGTAAAAAAAATTGTGGATAAACCATCAGCAGATTAACAACCGACTTTTCAGTATGAACATTTAATTAGTAATTTGTTGAAAAAATTGATTCACTTTAGTATTTATGAAACTATTGATCAACTAAGTCCAGACAAGGCCCCTCTTTCTAATATGGATGATGTTTAGGACTTTAGCCATAGGCTCAAAAATATGAAATGCATATATGCAATATATTCATATATGTTATAAATTATTATCTATGATTAATTTGCTACAGAGAAAAAATTGTGGTTATCACCAAAGATGAAATTATGTAGCATGACTGTATTCAAGACTCACTAAATTTCTCATACTAAAATTCTGTTTGAGGTGAGTCAATCCTGGATCTTATCCAAGGGTGCTTTTTTTAAGAATCATCTTTTCTATAATCCTTCAGTTCAGTATGCATAATGAGGTTGCCATTATCATGATGTACTAGTGCATCTGAAAGTATGATAGCATGCTTTCGATCATAGAAGATAATTACTTGTGTTAGTAGGTATTTTCTAGGATCTGACTCCCTAGAGTCTCCTTTGGGAGGCTATTGTGCTGATTATTAACACCTTGCCTAGAAGGTGACCAGGAAAAGAAAAAGAGTTAGCCTAGTAATTTTCCCTGATTTTTACAAGTGCTATCTGGTGAAACTGAAGCTAATGAGTAATCTGATGTTTAGGGATTATATGTAGTCTTTTGTTTTTTAAACCATGTTTCCTCTTTCTCCTTTATTAACAACTCTAATTGAAGGCTGGATATATCCTTCTGCAAAACTAATCTTGTACACTCCAATTACCAGAAATCCTCTGATAAAATAAAGTTAGGTAAATAAAGAATGTAGTAGTGCCTAGTGGTACTTTAGAACTATAATTTACATTACCTGGGTAAATTTCCATACCTGTGGTGGGAGTAATGGCAGTCTGATGTAAGAAAGCAGCCTTGCCAGGTCTTGTTGCCTAGTCTGCACATCATGCCCCACCCACTGCATTAAAGCATGAAAAATGGTTTCTTCATCGGGCACATTGATGTCATCACTGCACAGAAGTTTTGAAATTTCATTAGCTGGAAGCAGGAGAAATTCTTGGTTCTGTATTACCTCAATGAAGTGTTCCTAGAAAAGAAAGTCCACCTACTAAACTTTCACACTTTAGAAACTTCTCAACAAAATAAGCATATCAAAGCATTTCACTTTGTTAAACTTCAGAAAAGGCCAGAGAGAGTGTTACATCCATTTATAACAAATAGGTGCTATTGCTGCCTGTGACAGGGGTGTGGGGAGCCTTCTGAAGCTGAGAGGCCAAATGCTTCCACTGGGAATTATTTATTGAACACAAGGAAAGTTCTTAACTGCTTCATGGGCCATATGAGCAGAGTGTAGGGCCCCATAGCAGTGTTTTTTGCTTCCAGCTGTTGTACGTAACAACAGCTCATGATTCCAGAACTGACTATGCAGTCGGTTTTTAGCCAAAAGTCCTAAGAGAAAGGCTGAAAGCTCTGAAGGCGGAAGCTGTCTTGAAAGCCTAGGAAAGATAACTCTGGCTGTACATGTGAAGCAGCAATAGACTGAACTCCTTTGAGATGAGAAAAAGATTGATGAAAAACTCTTTCCTGTTATGGAAAAGTATGACCTTCTATTGACCAAGGGAAACGTATCCTTTTACAATAGATAACAATCTACAGATTCAGGACGATCTAAAAGGGATTCCTATCTGTCTTTCAAGGTTTATACTTTATACCTTAAGTTTTCCTTCTGTCATTGTGTTGTCTTGTATTTTGTCAAGTTTCAAATTTCAAACAGCTGGGTTTCAATTTTTTTGTCAAAACACCATCATATTTTGTTGTTTTTTAAATATTACGTGTTCTTTTTTGATAACACAATTATCATTTCTATCAATCATTTTTCATAGTGAAGAACTCAAGTTTAAAATGCAATAAAATATACTTATGAAATGGAAATAAACATGTCTACTTGGAAATTTATGCTGCACAATAAACAGACATTCTGGGAGCAACTTAAGACAAGTTCTGAATAATTGGGGACTCTGAATAAATCAAATCACTCCCTCGGCTTTACTGTTAGTTTCGTGATTGTGGAACGGAGTTAGTCTAGTAGCAGAATTATCCATACGGCAATCATCAAGGTTGAAAGACCCTTCAGAAAGCTCTGATGCTGTAAGTTCCAAACTAACTTGCCTATTTAGACAAATAACTCTTTTGTGATTAAGGCAAGCGATTGAGAAAGAACTGCTATTCTTACTGTAGCCGATGTCTGTGGTTGAAAATCCACTCACTTATAGCAAATAATGGTGAAAGTACTACTGCTACGAATACATTACACTTGTACAGCATTTCAAACTTTATTGAGTTCTTCCACAGCATTGTCATCATCAGTGTGATCTTGTGAGGAAGTGGAATTACTCCAATGAGTAAGGAGGCAATATGAGTTGCTTGATCTCTTATGGAGTAAGTGGCAAAGTCTGGACTCAAATGTAAGCCTCTGAAATCATGTCTACTGCATTTTGTTGGAAACTGCAACTGCCTCTCATGAGTGATATAATTGTTATGAAAGGGTTAAGAAAATATAAAACGCTATGAAACTTATCATTACCTATTACTGGTATTGTATGTAAACTCGGAAACTGTGTTTATATTATGGAAAACTCTTTACCTCACTCTCCTTTCTATTTACTCTCCAATGAAAGAAAAGAAAAAAAAAAAAGAAAGGCAGAGGAGAAAGAGAGAGAGATATTATCTCGGTGTGTAAGACCTACTCAATGGCCAGTGTAGATCATAGTGCAGTGCATTAAATGTCATTATGCATTTGAGACAGTTAAGAAATGATTAAACGGTTTATATAATGGTTGTATTTAGATGTAGCCAGCAATTAGATTTTCTGATAGAATTTGTTATGACTTCAGAGTTGTGGCTTGATGAGACTATTGAACATTGACCGGCAATATAGTATATTAGTCTAAATTAAAAAATAAATGTACGTGTTCAAGTATCTATATATGATACTGCAGTATCTGGTACTGTCGAGAAATCATTAGAGACTAATTTTAAATTGCTTGAATTTGGAATTATTTGCTCCTAATTTCAAGTAAACACTTTCTTCTATGCACCTTCCCAGGGAGTCTTCTTTCCTGCCTTGGGTTCACTATGCATGTTTTTAAAATTCACACTTAAATTGTAAAATTTATTAAATGAATATAGCACATTTGCTAAATGCCTCATTGATTCAGGCAACTATTTATATGACTGAGATGGTTAATTTTATGTGTCAACTTTATCTGGTCACAGTGTACCCAGTCATTTGGCCAAACTTCATTCTAGGTGTGTTTGTGAAGGTGTTTCTGGATGAGGCCCACCCACATGAGGGAGGGCAATCTCCTTTACTCATTCTACCAACTCACATGATTATAACTGAGTCCCTAAATTGTTTAACATTATTCTTAGAAATTAAAATTATTTGTATTCTTATACTATCAATATGGTGTTGAAAAAGCATTATTATAGCAAGACCTTTATCTCTTTTACTGTATTCATATTAGATACTAAAATAACTAAAGAAGAGGGATTAAGGGAGACAACAGTATTGCATTTTTATACACATCCTGCTTTAACACTCAGTTTTGGTCACATAATAGGAAAAGGAAGACAAGTTCATTTTGAGCAACAAAAATAATTCAAGCTGTTTATCAGAATGTATTTTGTCTGCAAGAGTAAGATACCAGACAGGAAACTGTTAATACTTAGTTCAAGAATTTAAGTAATTTAACAGGAAGTTTTCATGTTTGGCTTTTATGGTAGGATTAACCTTTGAACTACATAACTGCTGTTCCTTCAGATTATATGTCATCTGTATTTAGGGCACAGGAACATAAATGGCATAATTAAATGACATTTTAAAATGCCAATCTACGATGATGTGATTCTGCATATAATGGTATTGTTTCAGGAATATGTTTCAAACTTCAAATTTTGAGCCATGACTTACGGGAAAGAAGGGAGAAAGATTTACAAGAATTTTTTAGAGAATTTAAATTTCAGAAATTTAAAAAATATAAGTTCTGTATAAAACTCTAAAAAGTATTCTTTATTTATATGAATCTCTATCCTGAAATAATGCTCCTTTTATTTATCATGTTTATGTGTGATTGTCTATTGTTGACTTGTAGGCAATTGCCTTTTGTTTTTTAATCTTAAATAACTGGAGCAATTTCCTTTGGCATATTTATCTTCTGATTGAGTTTCACAGAAAGATCCATCTCTTGTGTCATTTCCTGCTTCAGAGGTAAAAACAGTTCATTTTCTTCTTTGCATCAGTGAATTACTAGCACTTATAAGGCTGTATTTAATATCTTCTTTCCAGTTTTTCTTGCCTCCCTACAGTCTATATTTTATGTGATTGTCACCTGACTGAATAAAGATCATCTTATCCTATGCAATTTTTAAATAATTACCACATGTGGACATACTCATTTAATTTATTACAGTCATTAATAGAATTGAGTTAAGAATTGAGTTGAGAATTTTAAGTTGGTTAATTTAAAGGATTTAATGGCAAATTTTTTTTAACCAAAGCAGAAGGTTTTACTAAGACAAAAAAAGTCCATTTAATAAAACTGTCTGTCTAGTTTTTGCAGTTCTTAAGCTCTTCCAATTAATATTGATCCATTAATATTAACTTTTTCCTTATTAAATGACATTTAACTTTCACTAGAAATCATAAAATATACAATTTTACAAACTAAAGTTCTAATTCTGCAGAAACATAAGGAATTACTATTTTCTTAATATTGTAGATTCTACTTGAAATATGCACTTGTACATTTTAATTTTTCCAGTATTTTCATTTCCCTATGTGTTGAGATTTAACTAAACCTTTCACTTCCAAAACTGAAAAATTTGCTTGAGTGTAGCTCAACCAAATATTTTATCTAATGTATTACATGCAAGTTATAGCAAATTATGAGTTTATAATGCTTATTAATTTTATCCCAACATTAATATATTACTGCAAGTTACTTTGAAGCAATTGATTTTACCATAGTATACTTATGTGCCACATTCAGAAGCTCTGCACAGCCCTGGGCATCTCCAAATGATCGAATCCCTAAGCAGTTTGAAGGGTGGAGCTGCTTTATGAGGAAATTGGAGCAGACTTCAATGACCTGAGTCAGCTGCAGGAGACAAGCTGCAGCCAGCAAATTTTCAATGGTATCTTCCTTCAATTGCAGGACACCTAGATGGTTTGAAAAAATAAAGAATGATTATATGTCCCATAAAGTAAGACATAAATATGCCAGCTAGTTGAATGTTTCAATTTCCCTCTCTAGTAGGGCTATGCTTTTTAGTATACAGTAACAAATGTGGGAATACATTTTGAGGCCAGTATATGCAAGGGAATCCGTGTGTAAACACTAATAAGATAGCTGAAAGGAGCCAGACTAGATTACTTAAAACATCTGTAGCAAATAAACAGTGAATGTCATCATTGCAAAAAACAGGAATTTGTTATTTCTTTATGATCTTAAGCTTGCATTTAAATCTTATATCAGTCATTTCACATTGTATGTGTACATGAGAACATGCTGCACACCTTAAATATATACAACTTTTATTTGTCAATCATATCTATATAAAGTTGAAAAAAATCTTTCTTCATTACAACTCAAGAAAAGTATATCATATTGTATAAGGATCATACCATTGGCCAAAGAAGTAACTGTCATTTGTGTGGAACTAAACATTTTGGTGAATAAGAACATTGAGCTTATACATCCATTTTTTTTTGGTAAGAAGAATATTGAACTTATATGTCCATTCTTTTGTATCTATATTTATTTGCTGGTGAGGATGTCTTTACCCGAATATTATACCTGGAATTGACCCCTGGCACTGTCTCAAAAAGAAGAAAATGTTGTCAAGAGTCCACAAATGAAGAACTGCTCATATGATTATTTGCTTTGGTATAAAAAACGGGCTCTGTTTGAAAATATCTGTAATGAATTTTTAAAAACAGGATCAGAGGCAATTTAAGTCATTTCCTTTATACTGATATGTCTGTATTATTTTTAGAACAAGCATTATTGAGGACCTATTGCAAATATTATAAGTTATTTTCATAAGATATATTCCTGCATTTTTATTGTTTTAGCCAAGTTATAGATAAGTTATAAAGAATGTTTCAAATGGCTTATATAAACTATAGTCTACTCCTTTAGAGCTTTTCTTCTAAAATACTTTAATATGCATCCTATATGGTTGCATAATCATAAGGAAAAGATTAATACATATTGTGATGTCCTCTATCCTTAGTTAAACCGGTGAAATATATTGTAAAGGGGTACCATCCATCACCAGACTTTATTCTGTTGTTACTTGTTCTAGATTTTGAAGGGAGAGCCTTGCTCACATCTCATGAGACCTAGAGAAGTATGAACTATACTTACATTCAGATATAAAGATTCACCTGCTATAGACATTGAAATTAGGCCTAGTTATTAGGAGGAATATTCATTCAGAGGAATATTTTAGTTATAAAGGTCTAGGATACACTAAGAAAGCATCCATATATTACAGTGTGCAGTGTTCAGTTGCAAAAATGCTTAAGAAAGGCTGCCTATAGCTGGGTGCAGGTTTTACCTCATTAAAGAGTAAATAAAAGGATAGACAAGCCATCTGGTTGAGTTATCTTGGTGTACACACGATTAGAAAAAGAGGTTCACTGGGAACAAAAAGATACTTTCTAGGGATTAAAATGCATCAGGTAGGAGAAATAAAGTCCTTACATGTCTGGAAAAGAAAACAGAAATCTCTATGAAGACTCAATAATCCTCTATTCCACCCCTTGATTTAAGGAAGTCTGTAGAAATTTTAGAACAGAAAGGAAATTTAGGGAACACTTTTGTTTAAAAACTTGTCAGAAGAAAGGTGTGAGTTGAAGGAAGGGGATAAGAAAAAGCGAAATTTGGAAGTAATTTTGTTAGGACGTGGTCTTCAACCAGTATACATACCACTAGAGGGGCATAAAACCTTTACAAGGCACAGATTAATTTTATGTTAATAGTTTTCAGAACTTCAACTTCCATATGTACATCTTCTTAAAAATCATCTGCTTCCAAAACAGGTGTCATCACCCAGGTTCTCCTTTCCCAATGTCCCTTCCACAATTGCCTTTTTCTCACCTCATAAAAGAAAGCCACATTCCTCACCTATCCAGAAGTGTATTATGCTACATTGTGGGGCTGAGGCATGGGAAAAACTCTGAAATAAAAGTTTGTTCATATATATTTTATTGGAATCCAATTCACTTAGGATTCACCCTTTCAAAGTGTACAACTCAGTGTTTTTTAGCATAGTCACAAAATTTTGCAACCAGTATCACTATATAATTCCAGAATATTTTCACCACCCCTAAAAGGAACCCCATGCCTATTAACAGTCCAAATTCCCTCCATATTCTTGCAACCACTAATCTACTTTCTGTCTACATGAATTCTCCTGTTTTAGACATTTAATATAAATGGAATCACACAATAAGTGGTCTTTCGTGACAGGCTTTTTTCATCTAGAATGCTATTTTAAAAGTTCATCTATGTGGCAGCATCTACTGGTACTTCATTCCTGTTTTTTGTCTATTAATATTCAGTTGTATACATACCACATATAATATAATTTATCCATTCCTCAGTTCATAAACATTTGGGTTGTTTCTACTTTTTGGTTATTATGAATAATGCTGATACAAACATTTGTGTACACATTTTTGTGTGGATGTGTTTTTAGTTGGGTATTATACCTAGGAGTGGAATTGCTGGGTTATAAGATAACTATATTGTTTAACTTTGAGGAACTGCCATTTGCATATATTTTTAAGTAGATGGATGTTGGCATCAAATTGTTATAGGGATGAGATGCCATTGAACACATTTAAAGTGAAAATGCAATAGTGCTTTATAAAAGATATTAATATTTAAAATATATTAGGGATTATATACTTCACAACTATTTAAAATTACAACAAATTTTAGTCATTAATGGAAAATGTAAGGGGAGCACACAGTTTTTTAAAATTCTTTTAGGGACAGTGCAAGCAAAAATGTTTGAAAACAACTCTCTTGGAGAAAGCCAGGAAGTAATATTTTAGTCTTTAGAAGAGCCTAAGAATATATAATCAAATAAATGTATTTAAATACTAGGAAACTCTAAAGATGAAATAATGATTCTGGAATAAAGATCAAAACACTCCTGTACCCCAAACTCATCCTGTTATCTTTGTTTTGTAGTTTAAGTCAATGTGACTTAATTTTCCCAAAGGAAGAGATTGACCAAATCTCTACTGTAGAATTGGAAGATCCTACTTCCACTTTCTTTTTTACAAACAAGAATGTGCCCACACCATTCCAGAGAGACATGTCCTTGTATGTTTGTGATAAATAGCTCTCTGTTTTCATGGTCAAAGTATTTTTAGAGCATATTGTTTCCCTCTTGTTCTTTTATATTATTGAGTTTAAATCCTGACTATGCCTTCTTACTACCTTAGGAAAGTTACTTAACTGTCTACTTTTCAGTTTCCTCACCTGTAGAGTAGAAATAATAATAATGTGTGCTATATAATGTAGGGTTATTTTGAGTTAATGCATGCCAAGTACTTACCTGTGTAAGCATACTGCACCAAGGAATTAAGTGCATTTGGATCTACTCCTTCCATCCTGACCTCTTCTTGTTTGGCTTCAAGCACGTCATTAGTAAACATTGCAGCAAAATAATCAGACACTGCACTGAGAACCAACCTGGAAATAGGAATGTTTCATAGGAACTTATATTAATCCATAATTTCACTGAAGAGCATGAAATGTATTCAGTAAGTTTGTAACATTGGTGAGTCTGTTTTGTGCACAAAATTTTCACAATTCAGTTAAGTGTAGTGAAGTAAGAAGTAAGTAAATTGATCTTCTTTCAGACGATTTGTCTGTGCTGTCTTTTTCTTCATCAGTCTTTTCATATATGGATCTTATATGCTAATAATTTTTCAATATAGGAAGCTACAAATACATTTTCCCCAGTGTTCCGATTTATAATCAATGTATTGATTTTCTCTTATTCATACTTGCCCTACCAACCATTCTGTCTGCATAAGAATACTTACCGATGGGCTGGGATTCGGAGGTGTCCAGCAATGAGTAGCACATCACACAGTTGTTTCTCTTTCAAGTAGTTCTCCATTTTACGGAGAGTTTGCTCTGCATGGTTTACTGCTTGAAACTGCTCCTCAGATCTGGTGACATTCATTTCTTCAGGATGTTGTGTATCTAGTCTGAAAAGGGAGTAAGGATATAAGTATGACTTATCACATAATTTGATAAAAACTGCCATTTTTCTCCTAGCAAGTGTGCAAATTTCCAGTGGAAATTTAGGCACATCAACATCCAAAAGAAATATGTTGGACTGAAGTAAAATTAAATCTGCTTTCCAATCTTAAATATTTCACTGTGATTACTGCCTAACCTTCCATTAAAGTGAAGTGTCATGGTTAGTATTTATATCTGGAATGGAACCATAACTATGTATGTTTCATTGACAGGGCTAGTGATGATTGTTATATGACAAACATAAATGTCAAAATAATACCCCCTTTCATTGATTCCTATGGGTACCATAATTATGTCATTAGGCATGAAACCCTTAAACCTGATTCAAAATACTTTAAAAATTTTGATAATGTCCTAATGCTTCTCCATGGGGTGCTTATAATATATCAGAAATATTTCTTGAAGAATCCCAAGCCTAAGAGTTCCATAATACTTTTTGTAATGTCAATCCCATCAAGAAAGTATACGTACTGCTGCTTTTATTTCTTAATATTTAGGAAAATGTGATGGCTATTGAATTTACAATAATGAAAGCTGTCTATATGTATTTTCTACATCACACAATGGTGGGCATACAATCAGCAGATTAAAATTTGAATAGTTGGATGAACACACAAATATTTTGCTTGTTACTTTTCTCCTTTCCAGGCATCATTTTCTAACCATCAGATAGGATTAGTTTTAGGTTCCCCCACCCCCAACTCGGCCTGTCTTTCCTTGAGGACAATTTGTCTAAGGTGATATTACTCTCTCTATCTAATTCAAATAAATGATTCCTCTGTAATCTTTTTAATCTTTAAAGAATCTTTATGATATCCAGTCACAACATTGTATTGATAATCAGAGTAGCACGGTATGAATAGCCTAAAAATTGCCTGCTATCTCCCTTCAGATGAACTCTTGTTTACTTATTCTGTAAAGAAACAATCCTTTGGCACTATAGACTAGAAAGCATTCAGGTTGCATTTAACTCACCTTATCCTAATCTTTCCTCTGCTTGAGAAATGGTCCGATTCACATTAACTGAGTCAAGTAAACATTCAATGTTTAATTATCTTAGCTATCCTCATGTAACCGCACCATGTATTGGAGCGGAGCATACTCTAATAAAGGAATATATTTAGGAGGTTCTGACTAGGAAACAATTTTATTCTATGAGTTTTCATCAGCCTTATTTATTTAAGGACAAAAAAATGTATCTTCAATTACCAGCTAGTTTGGGATGTTTTTTATCTGGGCATAGTAAATGTATTTGATATTTGAAATACATTTTATAAATGAAATGCAGATTTTTAGAATCTAAATATTCTATAAATATGAACTACATATAAGTTAGTTAAGTGTTACAAAGACAGAGGCAACTCTATTTTCTGTAACATCAAGAAATAAGAAATTAGTACTCAAAGAGATATGAGTAGATCAAAATTTGGTATCCAAAATACCACAAACATATTAATCTAAAGATATAAAAATAGAACAAAAATGATTATCTACTCTTGCTCATTATTAAAGTAGAATGTATTAAAACAAACAAGCAAATCACCACCACCACCAACAACAAAACTAATCTATTGATAACCAATCTGATCTTAGTGAATTCTCAGAGCTCATCAATTACAGTTGTCTTGCCTCCATTTTAGATACTATAATATCAGATCAGATGTTATAATGGAAACCACTGTGTTAGAGAATGTTCATCCCTTTCATTCATCATATGATAACTACAGATTTCAAAATAGGAGGCAGAATGGTGGAATGAAAAGACCCTATGATTTGGAGTCATAATGCCTGGATTTAGTTCTAGCCCTTGCTACCTACTGGATGAGTGATCTTGGACAAGTCACTTTATTTTCTAAGCATTACTTTTCTCCTAGAAAATGTTGATGAAAATAATATTAATACTACCAACAATAATGCTTATGCCACAGGGCTCTTTGGAGGAATAAATGAAATAATGTACATGAAAATCCTCTGTACAGATTTTTTTAAAATTTCAGAATACTATGGGGGTACAAGGCTTGGCTATATATATTGCCCATGCACTGCCCGTGTCAGAGCTATAATCGTGGTCATCCCCCAAACTGTGCTCCCCGCATCCATTCAGTGAGAGTTTTCCCACCCTGTCCACCCCCCTCCCGCCTGCCCGCCCCCTGATGAATATTATTGCCCTGTGTGATGTAAGTATTGATCAGTTAGTACCAATTTGATGGTGAGTACCAGTGGTGCTTGTTTTTCCATTCCTGTGGCACTTCACTTGGAAGAATGGGTTTGATTTAACTACCAGGATATAGTTATTTTGATTTCTTATTTCCAATTTTTAGATACATTCGTAAAAATTGTCTTGAACTGTTATTTCTTTAATTAACAGACTTTAATTTTAGAGAAATTATAGAATTGCAGAAAATTTCTATCAATCTATCATTTATTTATTTATTTAATCTACAGTTATAGGACTGAAATATCATTTATTTATGTCAGTATCAACTCATGGATATTTCTTTTACACTTTGGATTATAATCTAATATTACTTTATTCATTTTGTTGTTTAATTTTTTCCAGCTTTGGTCATTGGGAGCTCTTGCAGTTGGCTCTTGTATCCCTTCGACATATGCAATTATTGTAAGGTTATTTTTAGCACTTCCTTTCTGGCACTGAAAGGTGCCCTGGGCTCATCTTGTGTACAATTAGCTATTTCTCCAAGGAGTCTTAGTTCTTTTTATTGGAGAATTGTTTTAGAAATTAAGATCTGGGCTCATTGCTACTGCATGTCATTGATTTTAGGCTCTCTCAGCTGACAAAGCAAAGGAATATATGTATATATACTAGCCCAATAAATTGTGTTTTAATATTAAAACTCAAGTGTCAATTTAATGTACAAGGTATTTACAATCATTTGTGCTTAGGTGACACTTCACATGACTATCACTAACTTAAATAAAAACTGGTTTTTTTCCTTAGAAAGAGTCTAAATTTAGGATGGCATTAGAAACTGAACATGTGAGTGAGAACTGAAAGTCAAAATAAAAGCCAAAACAAAGCAAAAATTGGTTTCCCCAAATACAATTATTCTTCTCCTAACAGTGTGCCTCAAATAGATGCTAATGAAAACAGAAAAGAAATAAACTAACATGTTCTTAAACACCCATAGTTTTGTACTGCATACAAGCCACACCATGTCTTCTAAGGAATTGTTCAGTATTCAAAATGGGCTCATAAGAAATTCAGAGGTCAAAGATTATTGTTTGAAATCTTGCTTTAAGCACTTGGAGATACAGTTCAAATGCTTACTGGAAATGTGTTTACTGACTAGTTCCACACATTAAAATTATGGCTAATGAAAATATTTTGGCAAATGTTAATCCAAGTCTACATCTCTGAATATATATACTGAAATGTGCATTAATATTCTATATGAAAATAATCCTTGTATGATAATATGGATTTGGTATGTGCACACATATATATGAGTCCCTCTTCATAGTAACAGATCCCATTTTCCTGATGCTGTTTTTATGTCCTCCCATTTGAATTTGTCTCCTCCTTGATTTCCACATTCGATTTTTTTTTTTGCCTTCTTCACCAGCCTTTCTTCCTTTTCCAACTTTCTAAATGTTGGGATCTTGAAGATTCTGTCTTTAGTATTTTCTTTGCTATTGGAATTGTGTCCACTCTCATGACTTCAACTATCATCCAAATGCAAATAAGTTCGCATCTTTATAACTCTCCTCTCTGCTGAGCTATAGACTCATATTTCCAACAACCAAGTTGGCAATTCAATAGGGAAATTTATCTGTCACTTTTAACTCAGTGTGTCTAAACACTAACTCATTCGTTTTCTTCCAAAATTTGGAGTTATGTGGTACTCCTCCTTCTCCCTTGTGCTCCATAATCAATGTTTTGCAAGCTTTTTCCTATAAAGTTGTTCCTGAAGTGTGATATGGTGAAAAGAGCATGAATTTTAGAATAAAATATTAAGTGCAAGCCCTATCTCTGCTACTTCTAGGTCTCTGACCATAAGGTTTTTCTTAAGGCCTTAGATATTCTATTGTATTCCTTTGCTCATAATCTCTTGCCCTCAGTCATCTATAGGTCCGTAGTCCCCCTGCAGTTTTCACTCACTGTGATACCCTATTCTGTGGCTTCCAACCTGAGATCCAAACTATGCTAATGTTTTCTTCTGAGTGCTGAGTCAGGCAGTACTAAAACTAGTCCCTCAGGTAGCCAAGAGACAGGGCAGAACATTGCCAAGTTCCATTATTTTCTTTGCATCTTGGGAGAGGAAACTGAGCAATGAGTCTGCTCCTTCTGGCCCTCAGAGGGAATGTGGTAAGGGCAAGAATAAATGCCACAAAATTTCTTACTGTTTTGAGTGTGGCTTTTTCATGATTAGGCATTTTTCTTGATTGCTAAATATCCTTGACTAGTTTCCAGAGCTCCGACAAAGCTATTTTAATGAGTCTATAATTGTTTATTTGATGTTTTCTGTCAGGGAACAAGATGCCTAGAGGTTTTTAATCTGTCATCTTGCTGACATCACAGAAGCTACTGTGCCTGACTTTTACTTTATTTTAATGAGAATATTGTAGGTTCCTGTGTTTTTCTGGGTACCAGTAAAACAGACATTAGAAAAATAAAATTTTGGGATTTCTTTTAATGCAAAACTATCTTGTAACAAATTTATTTGAGAAATAATCGAAGGCATTGTCTTCAAAATTGGGATTACTAATTTAGGCAGCCTCTTTGGAAAGATGTATGGTAACATAAATTTAAAAAGTAAAATATACACTGTATAAAGACATTCTTGGGGAGCCTCAGAGAGAAGCCTACAAGTTCTGAAGCAGAAAATTTGTGTCCAAATATATTAGGAAGTATGTCTTTTACCACTGTTCAAATGTTACAAATGCACATAAGCAGGCAATGGTAACATAGAGTACATAACTTACTATTTAAGCATTTCTTTTTCTAAAATAGTTTCATAATATTTTTTCTAGTTTTCTCTTATCAGGGATTTGCCTTATTCTTCAGGAGGGCCATGGAGGTTAAATGGAAATTCATTCTTCTTCTAATGGTGCTGCCTAAGTTCCCAAAACTCATTACAGAAAAGGTTATTTTCTTATTGAGGGAATATAAACCTGCAGAGAAAAATTAATCTCTATTTTTTTGTACATGGTGATGCTTGACTATGTGAAAAATAGCTCTCCAAAAATCCAGAAGATAACTTTATTGCTTAAACAAAATTTTTGTACCGATGCTTTTTCAGAGAGTTATTAAAGTCATCTGCTTTTCCTGGCACATGGAAGGCATTCAGTAAATGTCTGATGAATGTATAAATTTATGCACATATTTTAATACTAGTAAAGTTTGAAATTTACTACATTTAGTTCTTTAGAAATGGACAAAGTTAATCTCAAAAACAAATCACAAACTTAAACTTAGCTTTTACTATGATAGCTGTGATACATATTGAAAAACTTGCAGTCATGTGAGTAATATTATGATTTGGAGTGTCACAAATTAGGACAACTTTCTAAGCCTACAGTAGGTGGAGAATTTTCTTGAAGAAATGATACATTCCTTTGTGTGAAAGAGGTATTTTAATATATCACATGTGATTAGATTTTAAGATACTATGCTGTTGTAAATGACTAAAATTGTTATTTGAATGAAAATATTATGCAGTCATGCATTACTCAGCAAAAGTGATACGTCTGAGAAATGCATCATTAGGTAATTTTGTCATTGTGAAAACAGTTTAGAGTGTACTTACATATACCTACATGGTATAGTCTACTACATACCTGGGACAGTACAACACATTAGTTTACTGAATAGTGTAGGCCTGTGGTCCCCAAAACCCAGGCCATGGACCAGTACCAGTCCTTTGCCTGTCAGGAACCAGGCCACACAGCAGGAGGTGAGAGGCAGTGAGTGAGTAAAGCTTCGTCTATATTTCCAGCCACTCCTCATCACTTGTATCACCACATAAGCTCCACCTCCTGTCAGATCAGTGGCAGCATTAGATTCTCATAGGAGCACAAACCCTACTGTAAACTGCATACTGAGGATCTAGGTTGCACATTCCTTATGAGAATCTAATGCCTGATGATCTGAGGTGGAGCTGAGGTGGTGATGCTAGAGCTGGGGAGTGGCTGCAAATACAGATTATCATTAGCAGAGAGGTTTGACTGCACAATAAATGTAATGTGCTTCAATCATCCCGAAACCATCCTCCCCTCCATCCATGGAAAAATTGTCTTCCATGAAATCAGTCCCTGGTGCCAAAAAGGTTGAGGACCAATGGTGTAGGCAACTGTAACACAATGGTAAGTATTTGTGCATCTAAGCATCTATAAACATAGAAAAGTTACAGTAAAAATATAGTATTAAAGACAAAAAAAAAGTAGAATTAGGGCACTTACCATGAATGGACATTGCAGGACTGGAAGTTGCTCTGGGTGAGTCAGTGTGTGAGTGGTGAGTGAATGTGAAGGCCTAGGACATTACTATAGACTACTTTAGTCTTCATAAACATGATACACTTAGGCTACACCAAATCAATAAAAATATTTGTTTTCTTGAATAAGAAATTAACCTTAGCTTACTATAACTTTTTTATTTTATATAATTTTTAAATTTTTTAAATTTTTTGACTGTTTTGTAATAATACTTAGCTTAAAACAGAAACAGATTGTATAGCTGTACAAAAATATTTTCTTTCTTTATATCTTTATTCTGTGAGCTTTGTTATGTTTTTAATTATTATTATTATTTTAATTTTTAAACTTTTTGTTAAAAACTAAAACACAAACACACACATTAGCCTAGGCCTACACAGGGTCAAGATCACCAATATCATTGTCCTCTACCCCCACATCTTGTCCCACTGGAAGGCTTTCACAGGCAATAACATGCATGGAGTTGTCATCTCCTAGGATAACAATATTTTCTTCTGGAATATCTCCTGAAGGATGTGCCTGACGTTTTACAGTTAACTTTTCAAAAAAAAATAAGTAGAAGGAATACACTTTAAAATAATGATAAAAAGTATAGTATAGTAAATACATAAACCAGTAACATAGTAATTTATTATCATTGTCAAGTATTATGTGCTGTACATAATTGTATGAGCTATACTTTTATGTGATTGGCAGTGTGGCAGGTTTATTTACATCAACATCACCACAAACATGTGAATAATGCATTATACTATGACGTTATGACAGTTACATCATCACTAGGAGATAGAATATTTTTAGTTTCATTATAATCTTATGGAACAACTTTCATATATGCAGTCTGTCATTGACAAAAATGTCATTCTGCGGCATATAACTGTACTTGAACCAATTCCATTGTGTCCCAAAATCTTTGGTTTTAGTACTATGCTCTACCACCTTCAATTTTAAACACCTATTAAAAGAGCCAAACGCTAAAATGTTAACATTTGAAAAAATATCTGACGGTTTTTAATTGCCGAGTATCCTTCTTAATATTTTTGCAGTTATTTCTGTAGCACTTGTAAATATGATGTATATTTAGAAAACTATGTTATACCATTTGTGGTGTTTCCAGATTCATTAACAGTTTTAATTTAAAAGGTGTTTTAATTTAGAGTGTCTATACTCAGAAGCTTATTTTTAATCATCTAAAACGTTTTCATTTATGCTGTTCAAAATTAAGAAGAAAACAACAAAGATACTTAACAAATGCAGTTAAATATTTCAGGTATGTGTTTTATTAGAATGAAAAGTTTAAGAAAATCAGCAATGATTTTGATCTCCTCTCTACTATCAGATAGATTATTATACGAGTTTGATTAAATAATTTTATTTTGATTATTCTAACTGTAGAAACGTCCAGAAAATGACATACAGAGTTGTTGTCTGGCAAAAATTAAGCAGACAGAAGAAAAATACACTGAAACTTTGCAGTCAATACAAAAAGTAAGTCATCGGGTATTATTCTTGATGCCAAAATACTGCCTTATAGAGTTAACATCTTAGACTCATTGTTTCTACTGAATGCATGTTTGTTATAATTTTCAGCAGAACTTCGTATATAAAAATTCCAAAGCAGATTTATTCATTCCATGATTATTTATTGGTTTATTAGTACCTTGATGGCACTGTGTTAGGGACTGATGATATAGTAGTAAACACAACAAAATTCTGATTCTGGTGGCACTTTCTCTCTCATGGGAAGGTTTAGAATATAAGGAAATAAGTATGCCAGGTGCTGATACATTCTATGAAGAAAAATAAGGTAAAGAAAGGCAATAGAGAATGATGGAGGATTGCTGGTGGTATTTTATATAGAATGGTACTGGAAGGCCTCTATAATAAGATTAAGCATACAGCTGAGTGAATTAAGGGTGAAAGCCATGTAAATATCCCAGTGAAGATAATTCCTGGGAGAAAGGCCCTCAGACGGGGAAGTATTCAGTGCATGGCTCAAGGAATGGCAGCAGTCCAGTGTGGTCAGAGCGGAATTAGTGAAGGTGAGTGAGCAGTGAGGTCAGAAAGCTGGTGGGCCACCAGGTCATGCAGGGACATTGGGAAGCTACAACATTTTAACAGAAGTTACATGATGTGATTTAAATCTTTCATATTTCCTTCTGGCTATTGTGAAGCAAAGGTGGAAAGTAGGAGAAGAGTTGATATTATAGTAATCAGGATGACAGAAATGGTGGTATTGATAGTGGTGGTAAGGGGTGATCAGATTCTCCATAAATTTCATTTATTTATTTATTTATTTTTATTTCAGAATATTACAGGAGTACACGTGTTTTGGTTACATAATTTGCTTTTGTGCAGTTTGAGTCAAAGTTATAAGTGTGCCCTTCACCCAGAGAGTGTGCATTGTACCCGTTAAGTGTGAATTTACCTATCCCCTCCTACCCCCTCTGACCTACTTGATTTCCATTGAGTTTTACTTCCATATGTGCACATAAGTGTTGATCAATTAGTTCCAATTTAGTATTGAGTACATGTGGTGTTTTTCCATTCTTTCAATGCTTCACTTAGAAGAATGGTCTCCAGTTCAATCCAGGTTGTTACAAAAGATACTAGATCACCATTTTTTATGGCTGAGTAGCATTCCATGGTATACATATACCACATTTTATTAATCCACTTATGTATTGATGGGCATTGGGGTTGTTTACACATCTTTGCGATTGTGAATTGTGCTGCTATAAACATTCAAGTGCAAGTGTCTTTTTTTCCTTTGGGTAAATATCTAGTAGTGGGATTGATGGATCAGATGGTAGGTTTAATTTTAGTTCTTTGAGGTATCTCCATACTACTTTACATAGAGGTTGTACTAGTTTGCAGTCCCACCAGCAGTGTATAAGTGTTACTTTCTCTCCACATCCACGCTAGCATCTGTTGTTTTGGGACTTTTTGATAACAGCCATTCTCACTGGAGTTAGGCAATATTCCATTATGGTTTTGATTAGCATTTCCCCGGTGATTAGAGACGTTGAGCGTTTTTTCACGTGTTTGTTGGCCATTAGTCTATCTTCATTTGGAAAGTTTCTGTTCTTGTCTTTTGCCCTCTTTCTAATGGGGTTGTTTGATTTTTTTCTTGCTGATTTGTTTGAGTTCTTTGTAGATTCTGGTTATCAGCCCTTTATCAGATGTATAGCATGCAAATATTTTCTCTCATTCTGTAGGTTGTCTATTTGCTCTATTGATTGTGTCCTTGGATGTGCTGAAGATTTTCAATTTGATCAGGTCCCTCTCAATAATGTTAAAAGTAGAACCACTGTATTTGATGATGGATTAAGTAAAGGATGTGAGAGAAAGAGAGAGATCAAGGATGATTGATAGGTTCTGGCATGAGCAACTACATAAATGGTGAAGATGGTTACTCAGATGGGCAAGGATGATTTGGGGAAATGTGAGTCTGTTGGGACATATGATATTTGTGATACCTATTAGACTTCCAAGGGGATATATTGAGGAAAATGTTAGATATATGAGTCTGGCATTAAGAGGAAAGTTTAACATATAAATTGGGCCAGTATCAGTGAACAATGTCATATAAAGCCATGGGACTAAATGATATCACCCCAGAGAATACATGTTGTTAGGGAAAAGATTTGAGGCCACCTCTAGTGACTCCTGTATTTAGAGTTTAGAAAAGTGAGAATCAGGATAAAATTTTCAAAGTTTAGGAAAGAGATGAAGATGTGGAAGAGCTGATTAGGAGAGTGGAAGAGTAAATTGACTAGGGAAATGTAGTAGGACTATGTAGCATTACAGGCCCAGTTAAGTTTTGTGGTCATATTTAAAATTAGACTATCAGTATAGTCCATGTTTAACTTCTTAAATACATGCACAAAACATATGGCAAGCTATATTTAACCAGGGCTTTTTTTTTTTCCCTAGAAAAGCACAATGGAAAAAGAGAAGGTAAAAGTATATGCAGGGAAGTGATTCTGATGATGGTACATGAAGTGTAACTGGGAAAGAAGGGAAGTGAGTACATGAGGAATGTGTAATGGTTAGTGGGTTGGCAGACCCAGGAAGGCCAAATAATTCATTGAAGGAATGAGCTATAAAGGTAGGAGGTAGAGGTCAGAGAGTTGATTGCTTGAAATTAATGCTATGAAGCATATGCACTTGTTGATAATGACAAGATTCTACAGTATGACTAAGAAATTTGGAAGATAGGGTGAAGCACAAGATTACTGGAGGTGAAGGAACCGAGAAACTAGGTTACTGGAAGAAGCATCTGCTCAGATATTAAGATTGCCAAGAATGAAAGAGATATGGTAGAACGGGAATGATACATGGTAGGCCAAGAACTAAAATTCTCAAGGAATGAAGGGGAATGATCCATAAATTACATAAACAGACTGTTAATCTCAGGGATCTATAATCTCCACAAAGCATTTGGGGGGTGTTTTACATAAGTCCTCAAATATATCTCCAAAGTATTGCCATTATTTACCAACTTAGCCAATAGTGTTCTCTTCTTTCTTACTTTTGGAAGCATTTATTGTCTAAACCTTTTAGTTTATACTTTACATGAATTAGCTTGTATTTGTGTCTTTATATCTCTGTTCAAGTTTCTACTTTTTTTTGTATTCATAATGCTGACAAAAATGACCTTCAATAAATATTTGTTGAAGCCTTCAAGACCTAAGTTTTTGTTTTGATGGAAGACTTTTTATTACTGATTCAATTTCCTCATGCCTTGTCGGTCTGTTTATACTTTCTATTTCTTTATAATTTAATATTGGTAGGTTGTATGTGTCCGGGAATTTATCCAATTCTTCTGTGTTCTTGAATTTGTTGGCATATACTTGTTCATAATAGTGTCTTAGGATCCTGTGTATTTCTGTGATATTAGTTGTAATGTCTCCTTTTTCATCTCTGGTTTTATATATTTGGGTCATTCTCTTTTTTTTTCTTAGTCTAGATAAAGGTTTGCTGATTTTGTTTATCTTTTCAAAAAACCTAACTCTTCATTTTGTTGATATTTTGAAATTTTTTAGTCTCTATTTTGGTTATTTCTGCTCTGAGAGTTATTATTTCCTTACTTCTACTAATTTTGAGTTTGGCTTGTTCACCTCTGAATTCTATAAAACAATTGAGTAACAACTAATACCAATTTTCCTCAAACTTCTCCAGAAAATTGAATAGAAGGGAATGTTTCCAAAGACTGTTTATGAGAACAGAATTACCATGATTCCAAAACAAGAAAAAGACCACAACAATGAAAGAAAAATAACTATAGATCAATATCCCTGATGAACATAGATGTAAAAATTCTCAACAAGATACTAACTGAATTCAACAGCACATTAAAAACATCACCCACTATGACAAAATGGGATTATCCCAGGGATGCAAGGATGATTCAAGATATGTAAATTAATAATTGCGATATACCACATTAACAAAAAGAAAATATATGAGTATCAATAGATTCAGAAAAAATATTTCACAAGATTCAACATCCCTTCATGATAAAAACTCTGACCAAATTAGGTATAGAATGTATGTACTTCAACACAATAAAGGCCACATATGAAAAAAACATGGCTAAATGGGTAAAAACCCATATCATACTAAATGGGTAAAAACTAAGAACTTTTATCTAAGATCAGGAACAAGACAAAGATGCCCACTTTTACCACTCCTGGTTAACACAATACTGGAAGACCCAGCCAGAGCAATTAAGCAGGAGAAGAAAAAATGCATACAAATTGGAAATGAGGAAGTCAAATTGTCCCTGTTTGTAGATGACATTATCTTATACATACAAAACCCTAAAGAATCCCCCAAAAATATGAGAACTAATAAACAAAATTGGTAAAGCTGTGGGATACAAAATCAACATGCAAAAATCAGTAGTGTTTCTATATGCTAACAGCAAACTATCTAAAAAGAAATCAAAGAACAGCAGATCCTGGAAAAATTGCAGTCTTGTAGAGGCCTTCTACCTCACCGCTCCCAGGGAAGGAGGTAAAAAGCACAGGCAGCTGCCTATGTGCAGATCGTTCACTCCAAAAACAGCATTGTGAATTTGCAGAGAAACAGCATGGGACACTCAGCACAAAAAAAAAAGGCAAAGGGGAGATACATTCACATAGAACAGAGAGTGCAGGGGATACAATAGAGAACAGAGCATGGGAAGGACGCACTCACCAAGTCATTGCAGTGTGATCTGACCTACAGGTGGACACTCACCATCCCCACAAACCTCCCATCCACATAGACAGGGACAAGCCTGGAGTCAGTGCAAAGTCGTTGCACGAGACAGAAGGCTCTGTGGAGAGGAAACATTTGTGGGAGCCATACGGAACTCTCGGGTGCACTGTGCTGGGACTGCCCCACGCTGGGGAGGGACTGGGCTGAGATACAGCTTCCTGGGATAGTATGCTGGAATTTGGAGATGGGCACCTCACCCCTGGATGTCAGCAGGACCAGGGCACAGAAGTTGAACAGAGAGCAAGGGGCTATGCTCTGGGTGGATGCTGGAAGGTGCCTCTGTGGGATGCAGTCAGGTCGAGGAGAGCCACATTCACAGTGTGGCTGACCTCAAACAGTGGGACCCTGGTGTACACGTGCTGTGCAGGTTGGGTTGGCAGCTGGTAGCCATCCTTAAGGTCCCCTGCCTGGAGCTGACTGTTAGCTAGGTCTCTAGCTTCACTGCACTCCCAGCCCAGGGGCTCTCTCTCCTGGGCATGATGGGCTATGCCCTTGGAGGCCACGGACAGCTGCCTCTGTGGGGTCCAGGTGGGATGAGGAGAGCCACGTTCCCTGTGCAGCTGACCTGTATCTGCAGGACCCTGGTGTATTGGAAACAGTTTGCTGCCTGTCCATCTAGTCCTGCCTACCTGGGTCTGGCTGTCTCCTGTGTGACTGACCCTAGTGCCTACTCTCCAGGTCCCCATTCCCCCATCCCCTGGAGGATGGTCATATTGAAGGTTAATGTCCCATAGTGACTCAATTTCACAAATACTTGTTCCCATGGCAACTGAATGCCTCAGGTGCCACAGGCTGAATCAGAGCAGCTGCCCTCACCCCTACTCACATTAATAGGGACTTCTGCTTGATCCAAGAATTCCTTGAGCTGCCACTATTCCTCTGGTGGGAGCATTCCCCTGGAGGAGACTTCTGGGGATAGAGATGCCCACCTGCCTCACCTTGGGGTCTAGAGATGGAAAAGGTGTGCACAACTGGAAATCCCCCTATCAGCTAGTGACACATGGAGATGCACATTAGTGGGCCAGACACACAAACTGTGGGGAAGCACAAGAGCCTGTCTTGGCTGGTGAGGAGACACCAGTGGTCTGATTGGAGAGCAAAGTGTCTGAGCTTGTGGACAGGGAAGAAAAAACCTGGCTAGAGACCTGACAATCGCACCAGTTGGTACCTCCCATCAGGAACAGCCCTACAAGCTCAGAGAGATAGCCCTGAACTCCATAACAGCTCCCCCTAGTGGCTGGATAAGTAACCTCTGACCTCCATAGAAGCTCACTCATGCAAGCTCTCCCACTCCAGCTGTAGCTATATTTCTCCTCTCCCCACCTCAGGGGGAGCAGGGAACAAGTAAACCCTGAGAGCTACAAGGCCCCTTCCAAAGATTGGGGAGTTTATGTACCCCAATTGGGGGACCAGAGTCTACCACAGGTACAAAGATTACCTAGGTAAATGGCTCCTGCATGCAAACTACAGTCAACGACAGTGGAATGACCCCATAGCTAAAAATATTGCCTTCCATCTCCAGCTATTAGGGAGCAGTGGATTCATACCCACAAGTCCAATCACAAGATTGGTGCTTGAGGTGGGGGAAAAAATTCAATACACTCCACTGGGAAGAGGTGAACACAACAGGTAAGAGGTAACTGAAGAGGTTCATCAAATTTGCTAAAACACACTGAAGGCAATACTGGACCAGTGCTCCTTTCCCCAGCACTGTCAGTGAACAATTCTAGGGAACTTGGAGACAGGGCCATAAACAAGCCTTAGCACCCCCAGCTCTCTACCAAGAGGCCAGATGAGAAAGAATCAGTGAAAGAACACAGGAAGCATGAAAAATCAGAGCAAAAAGTCACCCCCAAAAGAAATCATTAGCTGCACAGCAGCAGATATCAACATAAATGAAATTGGTAAAATGACAGAGGAAGATTTTGATTATGGTTATAAGAAAGTTCAATGAAATGCAAGAGAAAATTGAATCCCAGCACAAAGAAACTACAAGAGCAGTGCAAGAAACGAATGAAAAATTCTCTAAAGAAATTGAAATATTACAGAAAAACCAAACAGAAATTCTGGACAGGAAAGGCATTCAAAGATCTACAAAACACAGTGGAAAGCCTTAAGAATAGGCTGGATCATGCAGAGGAAACGATCTCAGAGCTGGAAGATAATTCCTATGCACCAAATAAATCAGTCGAAGAGAAAGAACACAAAAGCAAGAGATATCAACAAAACATACAAAAAATGTGGGATTACGTAAAGTGGCCAAACATCAGAATCATAGGCATCCCTGAGGGCAAAGAAGAAAATTCACAAGGGCTGGAAAATCTATTTGAAGGAAAAATAGAGGAAAATTTCCATGGCCTAGCCAGAAATCTCAATATCTAGGTACAAGAAGCACACAGGACTCCTGGGAGACTCAATGTGAAAAGGCAGTCACCACGCCAGATAATTATCAGGCTGGCCAAAGTAAACACGGAAGAGGCATTCCTTCAAGCAGTAAGGAAAAAACAGCAGGTAACCTACAAAGGAAAGCCTATCAGATTAAATGCAGATTTCTCAACTGAAAGCTTACAAGCCAGAAGGGAATGGTGACACATCCTCAGTCTTCTAAAACAGAATAATAGCCAACAGAGAATTATTTATCCTGCAAAACTAAGCTTCTTATATGACAGGGAAATACAGACTTTCCAAGACAAACAATCACTGATGGAATTTGCGAAGACCTGACCTGCCCTGCAGGAAGTACTCAGACATGCATTAAAAACTGACTAGTGCAATAAACACCCACCAGTGTAAAATCACACAGAAGCTAAAGTCTATACTCTGATTCTACAATGGCTCGAGAGTTAAAATAAAACAATAAGAGTCTACCAAACTGGATGAACAGAAATCCACCCCAAATATCAATTCTCTCAATAAATGTGAATGGGTTCAATTGCCCATTGAGGAGACATATGCTGACTCAATGGATAAAAAAAATCAGCCAAGTATCTGCTGTCTCCAGGAAATGCACCTCATATGCAAGGACTCATTCAGACTCAAGGTGAGGGGATGGCAGTCAATTTTCCAGGCAAATGGAAACCAAAAGAAAGCTGGGGTAGCCATTCTAATATGAGATATCATAAACTTCAAGGCAACAAAAGTGAGGAAGGACAAAAATGGTCACTACACAGTGGGGAAGGGAAAAATCCAACAAGAAGTCTTAACAATCCTAAATATTTATGCACCCAACACAGGAATGCCCAGATACACAAAGAAAATACTGCTAGATCTAGATAGCGTAATAAACACCAATGCCATAATAGCCGGGGACTGCACACACCACTGAAAGAACTGGGCAGATCCTCCAATCACAAAATAAGTAAAGAAACAATGGAATTAAACGGAACTCTAGAGCAATTTGACTTAACAGACATCTACAGAATATTCCAACCTACAACGCTGAATATATGTTCTTCTCATCAGCTCATGGAACTTTCTTTAAATTGATCACATCCTAGATGACAAAACAGACCTCAGCAAATTAAAAAAAAATAGAAATTATGTCATGTATTTTCTCAGACCACAATGGAATAAAATTAGAAATCAATTCCAACAGAAACATTCATTTCTACAAAAAACATGGAAATTAAACAATCTATTGCTGAATGACTATTGGGTCAAGGAGGAGATACAGAGGAAAATCAAAAGATTCTTCAAATTAAATGATAATGGGGACATAAGTTATCAAAATCTGTGGGATACAGCAAAAGCAGTTCTGAGAGCAAAACTCATCAACTTCAATACCCACATCCAAAAGACAGAAAGATCACAAATCAGCAAACTAACAGATCATCTCAAGGAACTGGAAAAGGAAGAGCAAACCAATACTAAAGCCAGCAGAAGAAAAGAAATAACCAAGATCAGAGCAGAACTAAATGAAATCAAGAACAAAAGAAGTATATAGATGATTAATAAAACAGAAAGTTGGATCTTTGAAAAGACAGACAAAATAGACAGGCCTCTTGCTAGGTTGACCAGAAGCAGAAAGGAAAGGACTCAAATAAGCTTAATTAGAAATGAAAAAGGAGAGGGCACAACTGATATCACAGAAATACAAAACATCATCTTTGAATACTATAAAAATCTCCATGCCCAAAAACATGAAAATGTGGAAGGAATGGACAAATTCTTAGAAACACACTACCTCCCTAGGCTCAATAGGGAAGAAATAGAATTCCTAAACAGACCAATATTAAGCACTGAAATTGAACAAGTAATAGAAAACCTTCCAACAAGAAAAAGTTCTGGACCAGATGGGTTCACACCTGAATTCTACCAAATCTACAAAGAAGAACTGGTGCCTGTACTGCAGAAACTATTTGAAAACATTGAGAAGGATGGAATCCTCCCAAACTCATTCTACAAAACCAATATCACCTTGATACCAAAGCCAGGAAAGGACACAACAAGAAAAGAAAACTCTAGACCAGTATCCCTTATGAATATAGATGCAAAAATTCTCAATAAAATCCTAGCAAACCGAATTCAAATGTGCATTAGTAAAATAATTCATCATGATCAGGTGGGCTTCATCCCCGAGATGCAGGGATGGTCAACATACGCAAATCCATAAATGTAATTCACCACATAAATAAAAGCAAGAACAAAGATTATATGATCCTTTCATTAGATGAATAAAAGGCTTTTGACGAAATCCAGCACACTTTTATGATAAGAACTCTTAACAATATAGGCATAGATGGCTCATACCTCAAAATTATTAAAGCCACATACAATAAACCTACAGCCAATATCATACTGAATGGGGAAAAATTAAAAGCATTCCCCCTTAAAACTGGAACCAGAAAAGGTTGCCCAATATCTCCACTTCTATGCAACATAGTGCTGGAAGTCCTTGCCAGAGCAATCAGACAAGAGAGAAGAATCAGGGGTGTCCAAATGTGGGCAGAAGAGGTGAAACTTTCACTCTCTGTGGACAATATGATATTATATCTAGAAAACCCCAAATATTCAACAAAGAGATTACTGGAATTGATAAATGAATTTAGCAAAGTCTCAGGATATAAAATCAATGCACAAAAATCAATAGCCTTCATTTATGCCAATAACAGTCGAGCCGAGAATCAAATTAAAGATGCAATAACTTTCAAAATAGCACCAAAGAAAATTAAATATTTAGGAGCCTATCTAACTAAGGAGGTGAAAGACCTATATAGAGAGAATTACAAAACACTGAGAAAAGAAATTGCAGAGGATGTAAACAGGTGGAAAACCCTCCCATGCTCTTGGATAGGTAGAATCAACATTGTAAAAATGTCTTAGCTACCTAAAGTGAATATAGATGCAAAAAGTGATTTACAGAATCAGTGCAGTCCCTATCAAAATCAACATCATTTTTTGCTGATCTAGAAAAAAATAATTCTACGCTTCATGTAGAACCAGAGAAGACCCCGTCTAGCCAAAGCAATCTTAAGCAAAAAGAACAAATTGGGAGGCATCTATCTACCAGACTTCAAACTATACTACAAGGCTATAGAACCAAAACAACATGGTACTGGCACAAGAACAGAGACATAGACCAATGGAACAAGACTGAGAACCCAAATATAAAACCATCCTCATACTGTCATCTGATCTTTGAAAATACCGCAAAAACATACATTGGGAAAAAGATTCCCTATTCAATAAGTGGTGCTGGGAAAACTGGAGGGCCACATGTAGAAGACTGACACTAGATCCACACCTCCCACCTCTCACAAAATCAACTCAGGATGGGTAACAGATTTAAACCTAAGATGTGAAAGCAGAAGAATTCTAGAAGAAAACATTAGAAAAGCTCTTATGGACATTGGCCTAGGCAAAGAATTTATGAAGAAGATCCCCAAGGCAATCACGGCAGCAACAAAAATACATAAATGGGACCTGATCAAATTTAAAAGCTTCTTCACAGCCAAGGAAACTATCACTACAGTGAACAGACAACCTACAGAATGGGAGAAAATATTTGCATGCTACACATCTGATAAAGGGCTGATAACCAGAATCCATACAGAACTTGGGAAAATCAACAAGAAAAAATCAAACAACCCCATTAAAAAATGGGCAAAGGACATGAACAGAAACTTTTCAAAACAACAGAGAATAATGGCCAGCAAACATATAAAAAAATACTCAACGTCTCTAATCGTCAGGGAAATGCAAATCAAAACCACAATGAGATATCACTTAACTCCAGTGAGAATGGCTCACATCAAAAAGTCCCCAAACAACAAATGTTGGTGGGGAAGTGGACAGATAGGAACACTCCTCCACTGCTGGTGGGACTGCAGATTAGTACACCCTCTACGGAAAGTAATATGGAGATACCTCAAAGAACTAAAAGTAGAACTACCATTTGATCCAGCAATCCCACTACTGGGTATTTATTCAAAGGAGAAAAAGACATTGTATAATAAAGACATCTGCACACGAATGTTTATAGCAGCACAATTCACAATTACAAAGATGTGGAAACAACCCAGATTTCCATCAATATATGAGTGGATTAATAAAATGTGGTATATGTATACCATGGAGTATTAGTCAGCAATAAAAAACAACGGTGAATTAACACATCTGGTATTATCCTGCATGGAGCTAGAGCCCATTTTTTGTAGCGAAGTATCACAAGTGTGGAAAAACAAGCACCACTGGTACTCACCATCAAATTGGTACTAACTGATCAATATTTATGTCACACATGGCAATAATATTCATCAGGGGGTGGGTAGGCGGGAGGGGGGTGGAGGGGATGGTAAAACTCTCACTGAATGAGTGTGAGGTGCATAGTTTGGGGGATGTCCCTGATTGTAGCTCTGACATGGTCAGTTATGGGCAATATATATAACCAAAGTGTTTTATCCCCATTATATTCTGAAATAAAAGGAAGAAAGGAAGGAAGGAAATAAATAAATAAATAAATAAACAAACAAACAAACAAACTAAGACACAAACATGCACATTAGACTAGACCTCTACAGGTTAGGATCATCATGTTACTAGGCCATAGGAGGAATTTTTCAGTTCTGTTATAATCTTATGGGACCACCATCATGTATTCGGCCCATAGCTGACCAAAACATTGTTATGTAGCACGTGACTCTCTATGACTAATATAAAGCAAGAGCCTATAATTTTTCCATTAAACCCAAAGCATATGAGCACCTATGAAAGCATATCTTTCTTTAATATTTAGGACAATATCTTTAAAATTTTTTTATTTACTTACCACAAATGATGAGAACATCAAAGTTTAAATCATTTTCATCTAAGACTCTAAAATTTATTTGAATTTGGACTTCTCATCTCCAGAATTGCAAGAAAATAAATTTAAGTTGTTTAAGTCACTTAATCTGTGGTATTTGGCTATGTCGGCCCTAGAAATCTAATAATGGCTGTACATGCAACTAAGTGTGATAAGGCCAGGTAATAGTTTTTTCCCAACTCCTTATGCAAAAGAGAAGGTAAAGTCCTCAGGCACCTGTGAAGAACTGGACCTACAGATCATTCATTAAGGAAATTCCTTGCTGGCTTCCCATAAGCAAGGACATAAAAATTATAACTTTACTTCTGCAGGCTGTCTGGCTCCTAAAACTAAAGTCTGTTCCAAATTCACACTAATAATGAATTACAAGTTTATCTTCACAGATGCAGAACAGAGACAACATAGGATCAGACATTCTTCTACCTACCCAGGGACATCTACATGATTTATATTGATAATTCCTTCACTCCCTTTTAAATCCTCTAACATTTGCCTTATCTTATGTAAAATGTAGATTTCCCTGAGTCTCACAAGAATGTAACCATTTTGTCTCACTTCCCCCTTGCCCTTTTTTTTTCCATATGCCTTTAAATGCTGAAACTTTCAAATTCCCCTTCAGAAAAACAGCCACAGGTTTGTCTGTGGTTCATGTTTTTCCCAGGCACATCCTCAACTTTGGCATAATAAACCTCCACTGCTTAGATTTTTGCCTCAGTCACTTATTTAGTGTCAACAACGTCTATCAAGTGTGTCATTTACCATAAACACAAAAACTATTAGAGCTGAAAATAAATATATTAGAATTTTTTAAATGTGAAGAGCTGTACTTGTTCCCAGTATATCTGTGAATAAAGAGAAGATGTCAAGCTAATATATTTATTGTATGTAATGTTCAAATGTCTTCCAAATATCTATTCTTTAAGAAAAGTAAAATAAATATTTCCATGCTAACAAAGTGAAAAGTCATATTCACAAAAAGGTCTTTTGCCAAAAAAACAAAACAAAAATCCTCTCATAAGCCTGGAGTTGGGGGGTAGATATAACCGACAATTGCCTTATTGGGTACCTATGTTATGACCTATTTTTCTTTAGAGTTGCTGTGTATTAGGAGACATAATTTGAATAACAATTCATCTAAACCCATTTTATAATGAACTGTATACTTTATAATTTACTTCAACTATGGCACAATTCTCCATGAAGCTATAATGCAATCTTTTATTTATCTTTTATTTGTATATATAACAGAAAAAAGATATAGATATCCTCCTACATTACCAATGTAATAATAATAATAATAATAGACAATTGAGTGTCAGTTATGAGTCAGGCAACATGCTAGATATTGTCTTATATATTAATCCATTTAATCTTTATAGTCTGTGAGTTAAATTTTAATCCCTATTTTTCAGGTATGGAAACTCAAGCTAGGAAAGATTAAAAAACTGCCTAATATTGCACAGCTAGTACACTACATTGCACATTTAATTTACAGGATATTAGAATCTTTGTATTGTTTTCTAAACAGTTCTAATTTAAGCTGGTAGAGATAAAGTATATATTTATTCTAAAGAAAATCTTAGAAAAGAGACATTTGATTATGACAGCAGAATTCTGATAAAATATATTAACTTCTGAAGCTTCTTAAATCACTTATACTGATATATACTGATAAAATGTATGAATTATAAGTTAGTGACTTGGAAATCACATTTTTAAGTCAAGATATATTTAGGTAGGAAAACAAGGGATTTGAGAATTACTTGACTTAGACGTCACTTGAGAGGTGCACTTGTTTCTTGGGCTGACCTACTAATTTTAGCATTTTAGATCCTTTACTTTTAGAACTTGTTTCAGAAGGAGAGGGCTCTTGAAGCTATGCCATTTACTGTTCTCTAAAAAAATCTTATCTATGGATATTTTTATTTTTTAATTTATTTTATTTTTAATTTACAAATAATATTTGCATATATTTATGGGGTGCAATATAGTGTTTTGATATATGTATACATTTGTGAATGATCAAATCAGGCTAATTAGTATATCCATCACTTCAAATATTTATCATTTATTTGTGATGATTACATTTAAAATCCTCCCTTTTAGCTGTTTTGAAATATACATTATTATTAACTATAATCACCATGTTGTGCAATAGATCACCAGAAATTATTTCTATCTAACTGAAATTTTGTACCCTTTTCTATGGATATTTTTGAAGAAAAAAACTGTGTTCTTCACTACTAGATTTTTTGGAGAAGACACAAGAAAGGAAGAAATGTTGTTTCTCTTTGAAATAATATTTCCAGATTGATGGTGCAGTCTTTTGATTTTGACTTATATTTTTTAGACTCCTGTACTGAATCTTTGATTTGTACTTGGAGAACAGGAACTATAAGAAGAACCAAAAGCAGAATAATTGGTTTCTTCTTAATCTAATGGAGTTGGATGGCTTTACTGCAATTTCCATATACGGTTTATTTGAACAGTTACGCTGCATACAGTTTTCTTGGTTCTTTTTTCAGGGAGGGGTGCTATCGCCAACCCAGAGTATTTAATAGAACAGCGGATGGGAAAGTGAGAGAAGTAGAAATGCTGAACTAAAGTAATCATGCCCTTTCAGTGATCTGAGAATGCTCAAAGCAGCACAGATGGTACAATCCTGCTAGCCTGTGTTTGTCACTCTCTGAGAATCACATCACTATTTTCTTTGCTATTTATATTTTTCAGATTTCTAAACCTTTATAGGATAATGTGAATTTGATTATGTTTACTTAAGATGTTTAAAATATTCAGAGTTTATAACTGTAGAAAAGGAACACAAGTGATAATTTTTTTAAAATGTTGTAGGAATAGAACTAAATGTAATTCATACATGGTACATATGTTTTTGAAAGAACATAATAATAAATTATTTCTGTTTTTAAAGCTGGATTAAATTTGGATCTAGAAAAGCAAAATATATTTTCTAGGCTGAGTTTAATGTTTCCAGGAAATGTTTTATTCCTTTCATGATATTATAAATTTGACATCTAGCTGTACAGGTAAGGCAATGTATCAGGATCCAGTCAGGAAGTAGAGGATTCAGGATAGCAAATGGAGTGAAAGTCTCAGAAAGCAAAGAGCCAGATATCCAGGCAGGTAGATGAGAACTAACTGGGCACATATTCATGGAAAGAGAAGGCACAAAGTCAAAACTCTGAACATGTACCCAAGAGGAGCCAATGGAAAAGAAGGTGTTATAATATATATTATATAATATCATATTATGAAATATTATATTTATTTTTATTATTCATAGAGTAAATTATGTTATCTAAACATACAATGACTAAATATGTTTGAGTCTTATTTCCCATGGTTTAGCCATAAGAAGTTTATTATTTCTTAATCTCATAAAGGTTACAAAATGTTGCACTGTACATGTATTAATATATTTTGGAAGTTTTCATTTTCCATTGCATAAAATATTTCAGGACCCACTACTAGTCAACAGGGAAGTACAAAAGGATCTAGCATTTTACTAGTCTTCTGATGGAAAAATACCAAAATTAAACTATAGTAATCTGTTATGTTAGGTTCATACACTTTTTAACATTCTCATAAAAGTGGGGATTTTCATTTGTCCCCCCTCATTTGACTTGGTCAAAAGCTAAGCTGAGAGTTTTAATGCTTCTCAAAAAATCTATTTTTTCTCACCGATATGCTTAGTGATTTTTTTCACTTCTATCTCTTCCCTAGATCAGTACATTATCCTCTTTCTAATTATTTTGCAAAATTAAATAAGTTGACATTTAAAGCAGTAGATAATAAAACTGGATTAACTTCTTTTCATTAAATTGTTGGATTACTTACTTAATTTAGTCACAGTGGCTCTAAAAGGGACCTATCACCATGTTTTTTCACTAAAATGGAAAACCAAAGTATCAGTATGTTGTATACTTGCATTCTGTATTCACATTGACTATTGTAATAGTCCTGTCAAACCTCATTAATTTGGAATTCACTAATATGAAATTTGTAATACTTCAAACAAGTGGTAGATTGATACGGTTGAAGATCTTACTAGACAAATTAATGAAAAACAAAGGGAAATGCTTACCACATAAAGAGAAGGCATGGTTTGAAAGTATATTAGAAACATTAATTTATATACCAAAATATAACCGTAGTATAAGCAGAGAAGAACAGTTTGGATTTTGATATATTCATTACAAATAATAATTGAGTAGATATTATTATAATGTTCCTACTAGGCTGTATGCATTTAAAACAATTCTTGCCAAAACACTATAGGAATCAGAATTCCATTACTATGTTGTCCAACCACCTAAGACCAATTAGTGGAGCAAAATCAAAATTGAGTGAACAAACTGAGTTTTTCTACAATGAAAAGGCATTATAAATTTAGTGTTCTATGGGATGATCCCCCTACACCACATATCAAATAATGGGAAGGTGGCACTTTCTAAGTACTACTGGAAAATAATATGGAAAATGTAAAATTATTCAATTTAGCAAATATTTGAGAGCCTACTATGTACAAGGCACTGTGCTGGTATATCACATACCATAACACATGTGAACAGCCTACTACTTTCTATAAAAAGATTTCCAAGCAACAATGTTTACAGCCTAGTATTGTCCTCAGTTTCTACATATACTAAAACAAATATGAACCAAAAGAGAATACTGTTGCTTTGAAGTAACCACTGTCTTATCCCGTTTCCATAAGTATTCCATAGGGCTAAAACATTTCATAATTTATTTTCCTCACTGAATTTCAATTAGAATAACTTTTTGAATACTGAGAACAAACTGAAGAGGAATAAGGTCAGATAAAATTTAAACCTTGAATTGTCATGGCGTATTTGAAAGGATTTTGTACCAGAAAAGTCTGTGTTAACACCTAGAAATACAAGCAGAGATTTAGACAAATCTTGATTTTATTATTCTTTCTAATCAAGGAAGAGTGAGGAACAGGTATAAGAATTTCAATTCCTTATGTTAATGCAATCTTTCTGTTCTGTAATGAATTTTAGCTACAGTGTTAATATCAATAGTAATCATACTTAACACTGAGTGATCACTTGCTATGTAATAGGTACTTCTCAAAGTAGTCCATATAAAGTAGCTAATTTAATCCTCTCAACTACTCTGTTCTTATCATACTAATTTAATGATGAGGAAACAGGCTGCTCAGAATGGTTATGTAAACTGTGGATAAACATGTATAATTATTATGTATCAATTACAATATAATAATAAATATAAAAGCTGCTAACCAACACAATCAGGATTTGAATCCAGGCTGTCTTTCTCTAGAGAGCCAGAGCCTCAACTACTAAACAAAACCACCTCTCTCCAGAGCATCTTCTTGTCTAATTTTTCTTTTTATTGATTAACTTTGGAGATTACATACAAATTAATAATGATAAACCATATATTAAATTTTATCAGGATCTAGATAATTATACTAGGTGGCATATGCCAGATCCTTTAAGGCTTCCTAGAATTTGGAAGTTTGCCCAAGAGACTGTTTGTGGTTCCAGTTTTCTTACATATAGATTAGAAGTGATCATTGCAGAAACCTATGGAAAGAAGCAAAACTTCAAAAGTCCCACTGAGTTCTGCCCTGCCTCCCCATAGTTGTGTTTTAACTCAGCTGTAAAAGAACTGGTAATATACCCATACTGTATTTGGAGGTAAACTACCCCCCTAAACTCTTATATAAGTTAACACTTAAACTTCCTTGAGACACAACTAGGCAATTTATTTATTGAATATTATCTCATCTTTGGCAAACTAAGTGATTTTCTAAACAGAATATAGAAATTCACTCATCTAATAAAAGTTCAAATATTTATTGAATGACTACTCAAAAAGGAAGAATAAATCACAAGATCTTCCCCTTTCAATGCTTTTATGTAATAAATTACTGTGTCCCAAGTAGTCAAAATGAGAGAATGAAACAAAATTCATATTTTTACAAATAACTTAGTTGTACATTATGTACAAATATTTTAAAAAGAAAACATTGTATGCATTAAAGTTTATATTTATATTTAGTATCATTAGCTTGCAATATTACATTATAATTAGCTATTATTCCCCAACAGCCTAATTGTGTGCAATTTTGGATATATTTTTCTAATTTCTAATTTAATAAACATAGAAACAAGCATGAATTCAAAGTATATTATGCAAAGGCCACTCATTTTTCATTAAGAAATTATTACTCATATGGCCAAGTAACATAAGGGCTTAAGAATATGCCTGATAGGACCTGGTGAAAAATTGACGTTTCTATCCTCCAGAAAAAAAGTGTGGCATACATGACTGTATATTCAGTGGTATTACGCTCATGCACCTCGGGTAAGATGATGAATGAGGCAACTTAAGAATTTAGATAAGACTTATGATTTAGTATTTACCCTTCAACTAATGACATGTTTAAATAAAGGACATAGTCTGAACTTAGTTGGGTTGGGCTGACTTGAATTCCACTCCACAGGTCATGAAGATTGTGAACACATCCTGTGCAGTGATGAAGTATCAGAAGGTATAAGTAGAAATGTCCAAGTGAATCTCTCCAAATCAACATTTGTGAATAAGGTTTGAGGTTGTCTTACTGTGTAAAGGGAAGTGAGAGTTTACTACTAAGTATCACCCCACAAGGAGCACAAAAATGAGGAGTGGAGGAGGCAAAATGAATGATAGCATTTTAATGGCCACTGGACCACAGCTCAATCTAATATTATGACATTGTGAAGGTTAGTTCTCCTCTCTTTCTTTTGAAAAAAAAAATATTTAGGCTCATAAATTCCTAGAAAGTCTTTGTAAATTTCTTAACTGTGAAGCAAACAAAATCAAATTTGGTGGGAGAAAAGAGATTTTCATGGTCATTTTGAAATTCAGTAAGAAAAAACCCACAAAATAATGAAAATATCTTGTGATTTTATTTGTAGTTAGATTCCAGATACAAGATTCTTCAAGATCCATCTCTGGATGACATCAACTCCAATTGATTCTAGTGGATCTCTATAGCAACGGCAACATGTAGTTTCTGGGACTAGGGAGTAGGATTGGAGGTAACAGACTTAGGGGTGATAACTTATAGTTGTCTACTATCATACCTTATTCTAGTTGGATACCATTATGTGGACTAAAGGATATTTGTCTCCTTTAATCTCCTGGGAGTAGTCACAGCAGGAAGGACACAGGAAGAAATGAGTGAGTAGTAATGAAGTGTGAGGCTGCCCACTCTCCATTTTAACACACGTAGGCATAAGAAATGGATCATTGCCAAAGTTTCTGATTCTGCAGTTGCTTAACTGGATCATTCACAGGTACCGTGAAAGGATATAGGAATTTAAATTTACATTCAACTTCACCTTGTGTACTTTGAATGTCAATATATAGTCAAAAGGTTGTAACTAAATTCCCCTGCTAATATTTTCTATATAAACACAGCCTATAAAATGGGATGCATAAATTTATGTTATACTTTATATTTGGACATAATGTAAAGAATTGGAGCTGGCAAAGTTTGCTTAACAGCTTAAACAGATGAATTCTGTTTGTGAGTACCCACAATAATGCAGTCCACATAAAGGTATCAAATAAATTCCCTTCATTTCCATGGAGAGACTAATTAAATATTGCCTTTGATTCCCTACAATGCCCTACAACCCTTTTGGTGTCAGAAATAAAAATCATTTCTTTTAATGGGGATTTCAGTTCCTCAATCATGGAACAGGTGAAACATATCAAAGCCAAGTGTTCCTCATATTTAAGTGAATGAGTGCATGATCCCCATGGCTTGAGATATAATTTTTTGAAAAAAAAAAAAAAGGATTGAGATTAATGCCAAGTAATCCCCTACTCTCCAGCAAGGTGATGGTTGTGAAGATGATAGCCTGCATTCCTGGTGGGGATTGCTGGTGGCACAGGGAGCACTGTGGCATTGATCCCAGAGAATTGTGGTTGTGGACATGGACTTTTCTGGTGGCTGCTTGAAAGAAAGGCTCAGGAGCTTGCCTTTTTTCCAGCTCCCTCAGAGATTTCTAAGGGCTGGGAAAGCCTCTCAGGTCCTGTTTTTTCAAGGCATTTAAAGGCAAATACACTAGCCACATCTCCCTGGGGCAAGGTAAAAAAGATCCGGCAAGCAGCAGACAGACCAAAAAGCATGGGAAGAAAGAGGCTAAGGAAGGAGAGACGTGGAGAGACAAAGGCTATGAAAAGCTCCTATATATACCTGAAAATCCAGGAAACCACTCACATGCCCAGGGATGGATGCATGCTCAGAAAAAAACTGAGAAAACCCTAAGCTTTCACCTGTGGCTGACATAGGCTCCATGCAAGCAGGTGTTGAAGGCTAAGGCAAAGTTGTAAATAGCCTTGCTAAGTGTTGAAAGAGAGCCTCAACACAGAGCCAAATTACAAAGACTGCGGTAGTATTATTTGTTTCTTCCAAGAGTTTAAGGATTTCTGTCAAATTACTAGCTAACCACTAAAATAACAGAACAGTGGGTTCAGTGATGATCTATATAAAATAATACAGTCTTTACAAAAATAAGCTAATAAGCACAACCCTCAACAAGCAGCAACAACAAATACTGGTGAGGGATAATTTGATTTCCAGAGCTGACTCAACAAAATATTCAAAATGTCCAGTTCCCAACAAAATATTATCAGGCATGCAAAGAAAGAAAAATATATGGCCCACTCACAGGAGAAAAAAATGACATCAATAGAAACTTTCTGAGGAAGCCCAGACACTGGACTTACTAGACAAAGACTTTAAATTAACTGCCTAAATATGCACAAAAAGGTAAAGGAAACCATGGACAAAAACATAAAGGAAACTAGGCAAACAATGGCTCACCAAATAGAAAATATGGATAAAGAGGTAAAACTTGTAAAAGGGACCCAAACAAATTCTCATGAAATTCTGATGAAATTCTGGAGCTGAAATGTACAATAACTAAAATGAAGAATATACCAGATGAGTTCAAGAGTGGATATAAGCATGTAGGAGAAAGAATGAACCAACCTGAATACAGGTCAATTGAGATTATCCAGTCTGAGAGCACAAAGTAATAATGAAGAAAAATTAACAGAGTCTAAGATACCTGTTTGACACCACCAGGCACACCAACATATGCATAATGGAAGTCACAGAAAGAAGGAAGATAGGGGAAAGGATAGAAAAAATATTAGAAGAAATATTAGCTAGAAATTTTCAAAATTTGATCAGAGATCTGAATCTACACATATAAGAAACTCCACCAACTCCAAGTAGGATAATCTCAAAGATATTCACAATGAAACACATTAAAATCAAACTGTCAAAAAGCCATGACAAAGGGAAAATCTTGAAAACACCAAGAGAGACATTACTCATTGCATACTAGGGATCCTCAATAAGATTAACAGCAGATCTCTCATCACAAACTATGGAGAACAAATGGCAGTGGAATGACAGATTTAAGGTGCTGAAAGAAAAATAATGTCAAAAAAGAATTCTATATCTCACAAAGCCATCCTTCAAAAATGGAGGGGACATTAAGACATTCTAAGAAGAGCAGAAGCAATAGGAGTTGGTCACTAGTAGACCTCCCATAAAAGAAATCCAAAAGTGAGTCATTCAGGCTGAAATATAAGGACTATAGATAGTAACTTGAAACCATACAAATGAATAAAGTACACTGGTAAAGGTAATTAAATAGGTAGAAGTAAATTTGGTATAATTGTATTTTTGGTTTATAAGTACTGTTTTATCTATAAAATTTAAAAAGCAAATTCATAAAACAATTTAAAATCTATCTTAGTGGGGACACTAGGCATAAACATATACATTGTGACAATAAAAACATAAGGGGGGAGCTGTATAAGAACAGAGTTTTTTATACTATTAAAGGGAAATCAGTATTAATTCAAACTAGAGTATTACATATTTCAGATGTCAATTATAATCCCCTTAGGGTAACCACTAATAAAATAACTAAAAATTCATAGAATACAAAGTGAGAATGGAATCAAACTGGTACATTAAAAAAGTTAAATAAACACAAAAGAAAACAGTGATGGATAAATTGAGTAACAAAAAAGATGTAATACATATAGAACACAAGTAGTAAAATAGCACAAGCATGTCCTTTATTAACAGTATTTACTTTAAATGTACATAAGTTAAAACCTATTAAAAGGCGTATATTTGTGGAATGGATTTGAAAAAAAAAATACACATATCTGCTATCTACAAAAGACTCACCTTAGACCAAAGACAAAAATGGGTTGAAAATGAAAGGATGCAAAAAGTTATTCAATGCAAATAGTAACCAAAAAAAGGACTGGTGTAGTTATACAAATATTAAATAAAATAGATCTTAAGGCAAAAATCATTACAACAGACAAAGAAGGGCATTATATATTGATAAAGGATGAATCCATCAGGCAAGCATATATACTCAACAACACAGTACAAACTGACAAAAATGCAGGGAGAAATAGATGGTTCAATAAAATTGTTTGGATACTTCAATAATAACTTTCAATAATAGAATAACTAGACAGAATAAATGTAAGGAAATAGAGCACTTGAACAACATTATAAACTGACAAGATCTAACAGACATATACAGAAGTCTCCACACAACAACAGCAGAACACACAATCTTTTCAAGTGCACATGGAACATTCTCCAGGGAAGACCATGTGTTAGTCCAAAAAACAAGTCTGAATGAATCTTAAAAGTTTATGGATAAAGTTTCTTCTCTGACTGCATGTAATAAAACTAGAAATCAATAACAAAAAGAAAAGTGAAAATTTCACAGATATGTATAAATTGAACAATACATACTTAAATGAATGAGTCAGCAAAGAAATCACAAGGAAATTAGAAAATACTTCAAGATGATTTTTTAAAAACATGCACACAATATACTAGATTTATGGGGTGCAGTGAAAGCAGTGATTAGGTGGGATTTTATAGCTATAAACAGATTTCAAAAAATAAATATAACCTATTTTTACATTTTAAGGAAATAGAAAAAGAATATCAAAGGGAATACAAGTCTCCAGAAGAAGGAAATAATAAGGATTACAGTAGAAAGATAAAAAAATAAAGAAAAAATAAATAAAGCTGAAAGTCAAATGTTTTCTTTAAAGGATCAACAAATTTACAAACTTTTAGAAAGGACCCAAGGAAAAAAAAAGGCACATTAAATCAGAATGAAATAGGAGATTATAGCTACAGAAATAAAAGGGATTATAAGAGCAGAATATAAATTGTTACCCAAATAGGTGTCCTCATGAATGAGAATGTTAAAAAACCGAACACAAATCTGAAAACTCAAAACAAAAATTGAACAGGCTATAACAACATTAAAATTGAAATATAATCAAAAACCTTCCAACAAAAAAACAAAGACTATAAAACATTCACATGTAATTCTACAAGCATTTAAAAAAGAATTGAACATTATCTTCCAACTCCAAATTAGAAGGGGGGACACTTCCCAACCCAAATCTAAAGGGCAGATGCTAAAATATCAAGAGAAAGTCACAAAAAAAAAAATAACACATCCTTGGGATTATGGTACAAAAACATCAACAAATAAGATTCCTGATAGTCGAGAGTTACAATCATGAGTAAAACATCATAAGTTGAAAATATATAAGTAAAAAATTATAGTCCAAATTTAATACAACTAAGTATTGAAAATTATAGCTTAGTCTAGCCTACCTTAAATGTGCTCAGATCACTTATAGTAGCCCAAAGTGTGGGCAAAATCATCTAACAAAAGCTTACTAATAAGGTTGAATATCCCAGTAAGTTTATTGAATACTGTACTGAAGTGAAAACAATGGTTGGATGGGTACTTGAAATACATTTCTACTGAATATGTTATAACTTTTGCACCATCTAAATCAAAAACATTAGTGAAAACTGTAAAGACAGACCATGTACTAGCAAACCAAGTCCAGTAGCATGTTGAAAGAATTTTACACAATGACCAAGTAGGGAAATCCTGGGAAAGTTGGTTCAACATTCAAAAATCAATCAATGTAATATTAATGTAATAAGGGAAAAAACACGTGGCAATCTTGATGCAGAAAAAGCATTTGACAAAATCCAACATCCTTTCATAACTAAAACAATGAACTAGGAATAGAAGGCATTTTTCTTCACCTGACAAAGGGCATTTATGAAAAACTGTCAGCTAACATTATACTTAATGGTGAAATAAACTACAATGAGATGCCACCTCATTTCTATTATGATGCTATGATAATAAAACAAACAAACAAAAGCAGAAAGTCACAAATATTGGAGAGGATGTGGAGAAATTGGAACCCTTGTACACTGCTGGGGGTATGTAAAGAGATGCCTTTTGTGGAAAACAGTATGGCAGTTTCTCAAAAAATTAAACATAGAGTTACAGTATGACCCAGCAATTATAATTCTGGGAATATATCCAAAGAAGTGAAAGCAGGGACTCAAGTAGATATTTGTACAACCATGTTCACAGCAACATTAGGCACAGTAGCCAAAAGGTGAAAACAACACAAATATCCATCAGCTGATGAATGAATAAAGAAAAAGTGATATATACTTATAATGGAATATTATTCAGTCTTAAAAAAGAATTGGAATTCTAATACATGCTACAACATTTATGATACTCAGAGACACTATGATAAGTGATATAAGCCAGGCATAAAAAGGATAGATATTGTATGACTCCATGTATATAATGTACTCTAGAAAAGTCAAATTCATACAGACAGAAAGTATAACACTGGCTATGTGAGGTTGAGGGGAGGAGAGAATGGGGCTTTATTGTTTACTGGGTACAGAGTTTCCTTTTGAGATCATGAAAAAGTTATGGAGATGGATAGTAATGACAGAGCAAGTATACTAAAAGTCACAGAACTATATAGTGAAAAATTGTTGAAATGTTAAATTATGTGCTATATATATTTTACCACAATAAAAATACATTGCTGAAAGAAATTCAAGCAAATAATAAATGGAAAGACATCCTATTTTCATGGATTGGAAGACTTAATATTTTAAATACAGTTGGCAATACACCCCCAAAAATTCTAAAGATTCAATAAAATCTCTCTTGAAATCTCTATGGCTTTTTTTTTTGGCAGAAATAGAAAATCTGATCATAAAGTTCATATAAAATAGCAAGGTACCCTGCATGGCCAAAACAATCTTGAAAATGAAGAACAAAGTTCAAAGACTCATATGTCCTGATTTCAAATCTTAGTACAAAGCCACTACAGTAATAAAAATAGTGTTGTACTTCCATAAGAATGTAGATGAACAGAATAGAATTGAGAGTTCAGAACTAGACCCATACACTATGGTCAATTGATTTTTTTTGGGGGGGTAAACATATTTTTATGGTAATTTTTCACAGTGATTTTAATTTCTTGATATTTTATCACAGCACTAATGCTTATTTTGCACTTTCTTGTTCTCTCCCTACCACTACTATGCTTACTCCGTGAGAATTATCTACCGTTTTCTTTTTATTTCAAAATCTTAAGGGGGTACAAGTGTGCTAGGTTACAAGGCTCTTCTTGTAACATTTGAGTCCTGGCCATAGGTGTGTCCATCACCCAAATAGTGTTCATGGTACCCATTAGGTTGGATTATACCCATCCCCTCTTCCCACCCTCCCCCCGGTTGCTTTCCACTAAGTTTTATTTCCCTCTGTGCACTTGTGTGCTCATCAGTTAGTTCCAATTTAATAGTGAGGACATGTGGTGATAGATTTTCCATTCTTTATTTTTTCAGAATATTAATGGGGGAACAAACGCTTTGGTCACATAAATTAGCTTTGCACCACCCAAGTCAAAGCTACAAGTGTGCCCATCCCCCAGACAGCATAAACCACACCCATTAGCTGTGAATTTACCCATCTCTTCCTCCCCCAACCCACTTGCCTGACACCCGATGAATGTTACTTCCATATGTGCACATAAGTGTTGATTGATTAGTTCCAATATAATGGCGAGTACACGTGGTGTTTACTTTTCCATTATTGTGATACTTCATTTAGAAGAGTGGTCTCCTATTCCATCCAGGTTAATATAAGAGGTGTTAGTTCACAAAAGATACTAGATCACCATTTTTTATGGCTGAGTAGTAGTCCATGGTTTACACATACCACATTTTATTAATCCACTCATATATTTATGAGCTCTTGGGTTGTGTCCACATCTTCACAATTCTGAATTGCGCTGCTATAAACATTTGAGTGCAGATGTCTTTATTATAGAATGTCTTTTTTTTTTCTTTGGGTAACTACCCAGTAGTGGGATTTCTGGATCAAATGGCAGTTCTACTTTTACTTCTTTGAGGTATCCCCATATTACTTTCCATAGAGGTTGTACTAGTTTGCAGTCCCACCAGCAGTATATCAGTGTTCTTATCTCACCACATCCACACCAACATTTGTGTTTCAGGAGTTTTTGATAAGAGCCATTCTCACTGGAGTTAAGTGATATCTCGTTGTGGTTTTGATTTGCATTTCCCTGATGATTAGAGATGTTGGGCATTTTTTCATATGTTTCTTGGATATTATTCTCTGTTCTTTTGAAAAATTTCTGTTCATGACTTTTGCTGACTTTTTAATGAGATTCTCTGATTTTTTTCTTGCTGATTTGCCTAAGTTATTTATAAATTCTAGTTATCAGCCCTTTATCAGAAGTATAGAATGCAAATATTTTCTCCCATTCTGTAGGTTGTCTATTTGCTCTAATGATTGTTTCCTTGGCTGTGCAGAAGCTTTTTAATTTGATCAGGTCCCATTTGTTTATTTTTGTTTTTGCTCTGATTGCTTTTGGGGTCTTCTTCATAAATTCTTTGCCTAGGCCGATGTCTATAAGAGTTTTGCCAACCTCTTCTTCTAGAATTCTTATGGTTTCATGTCTTAGGTTTAAGTCGCTTATCTATTCTGAGTTGATGTTTGTGATAGGTAAGAGGTGCGGTCCTGTTTCAGTCTTCTATATGTGGCTATCCAATTTTTCCAGGACCATTTATGAGTAGGGATTCTTTTCCACAGTATATATTTTTATCTCCTTTGTCAAAGATCAGACAGCACTATGAGGATGGTTTTATATATGGGTTCTCTGTTCTGTTCCATTGGTTTGTATCTCTGTTCTTCTGCCAGTACTATGCTGTTGTGGTTACTATAGCCTTGTAGTATAGCTTTAAGTCTGATAAATTGATACCTCCCAAATTGGTCTTTTTGCTTAAGTTGGCTTTGGCTATACAGAGTCTTCTCTGGTTCCATATGAAGCATTAAGTTATTTTTTCTAGATCTGCAAAAAATGATATTGGTATTTTAGTAGGGATTGCATAGAATCTGCAGATCCCTTTGGGCAGTATAGACATTTTAACAATGTTGATTCTGCTGTTCAATTAACAAGGCATGTTTTTCCATCTGTTTACATCCTCTGCTAATTCCTTCCTCAGTGTTTTATAGTCCTCCCTGTAGAGGTTTATAACCTCCTTGGTTAAATATATTCTGAGGTATTTTATTTTCTTTGTTGCTATTGTGAAAGGTATTGAGTCTTTGATTGATTCTTAGCTTGACTGTTGTTGGCCTATATGAATGCTACTCAGTTGTTTACATTGATTTTGTAACCTGAGACTTTACTGAATTTATTTATCAATTCCAGTAGTCTTTTGGCAGAATCTTTGGGGTTTTCTACATATAAGATCATATCACCACAAAGAGTGATAATTCGATCTCTTCTTTCCCCACTTGGATACCCGTGATTCCCTTCCCTTGTCTGATTGCTCTGGCTAGGATTTCCAGCACTATGTTGAATAGAAGTGGTGATAGAGGGCAACCTTGTCTGGTGCTAGTTCTAAGCGGGAATGCTTCCAGTTTTTCCCCATTCAGTATGATGTTGGCTGTCAGTTTGTATTATATGGCTTTTATCATTTTCAGGTAAGTCCCCTCTATGCCTATTTTGTTAAGCATTCTTATCATAAAAGGGTGCTACATTTTTTCAAATGCTTTTTCTGTGTCTATGGAGAGGATGATATAGTCTTTATTCACAAATCAGTACAATGGACATCCACCAATGTAAAATCACCCAAAAGCTAAAGGTCAAAGCCCAGATACCACAACGGCTCAAGAGATAAAACATAGTAACAAAGTTCTGCTCAACAGTATGAACAGAAACTCACCGCACTTATCAATTCTTTCAATAATATTGAATGGCTTGAACTCCCCACTTACGAGATATCAGCTGGTGGATTGGATAAAAAAATACAAGCCATGTATCTGCTCTCTCCAGGAAACATATCTACCCTGCAAGGAATCATTCAGACTCAAGGTGAAGAGATGGAAAACAATATTCCATGCAAATATAAACCAAAGAAAACTGGTGCAGCAGTTCTCACATCAGATAACATAGTCTGAAAATCAACAAAAGTAATGAAAGACAAAGATTGTCATTATATAATGGGAAAGGGAATAATTCAACAAGAAGACATGGCAGTTCTAAATACTTATGCACCAAACACAGGTGCTCCCAGATTCATAAAGCAAATCCTACTTGATCTAAACGAAATTATAAATACCAGCACTGTAATGGCCGGGGACTTCAACACCCCTCTGACAGAACAGGACAGATCCTTAAAATAGAAAATAAAAAAGGAAACAATGGTCTTAAACAGAACTCTAGAAAAAATTGACCTAAGAGATATTTACAGAATGTTCTACACAAAGGCCACTAAATATACTTTCCTCTCATCAGCTCATCGGACATTTTCTAAGACTTATAATATTCTAGGGTGCAAAACAAGCCTCAACAAATTAAAAAAAAATAGAAAATATACCATGCATCTTCTCAGACTACAGTGGAATAAAATTCAAAATCAACTCCAACAGAAACACTCATCTCTACACAAAGTCATGGAAACTAAACAATCTACTGCCAATTGATAGCTCAAGGAGGAAATTAATGTGGAAATTGAAAGATTCTTTGGACTAAACGATAAAGGGGACATAAATTATCAAAATCTGTGGGATACAGCTACAGCAGGCCTGAGAGTAAAATTCGCAGCCATAAATTCCAATATCCTAAACACAGAAAGATCACAAATCAACAATCCAGTGATATGTCTCAAGGAACTGGAAAAGGATGAGCAAATCAATCCCAAACACAGTGGAAGAAAAGAAATAACCAAAATCAGAGCAGAACTAAATGAAATTGATAAAAAGGGAACTATATAGAAGATGAATGAAACAAAAAGTTGTTTCCTTGTAAAGATAAACAAAATTGACAGGCCTCTTGCTAGATTTACCAGAATCAGAAAAGAAAGGACTCCAATAAGCTGAATCAGGAATGAAAAAGGAGAAATTACAACTGATACCATGGAAATACAAAATATCATCTCTGAATACTATAAAAATCTCTATGCATATAAACTTGAAAATTTGGAGGAAATGGAAAAATTCTTAGAAACACACAGCCTTTCTAGGCTCAGTCAGGAAGATATAGAGTTCCTGAACAGACCAATATTAATTACTGAAATTGAAGCAGAAATAAAAAATCTCCCCCCAACAACAACAACAAAAAAAAAAAACAGGCCCAGACCAGATGGTTTCACACCCAAATTTTACCAGACCTATGAAGAAGAACCGGTACCTATCCTGCAGAATTTATTCCATAACATCAAGAAGTAAGGAATCCTCCCCAACACATTTTACGAAGCCAATATCACCTTCATATCAAAGCCAGGAAAGGACTCAACAACAACAACAACAAAAGAATACTACAGACCAATATCCTGTATGAATATAGATGCAAAAATTCTCAATAAAATCCTAGCAAACCAAATTGAGCTGCTCGTCAAAAAAAAAGTAATCCATCACGAACAAGCAGGCTTCATCTCAGAGATGCAGGCATGGTTCAACACACAAAATCTATAAATGTAATTCACCATATAAATAGAAGTAAAAACAAAGTCCACTCTTGCAATATATCACTTAGGAGAATGGTCTCCAGTTCCATCCAGATTGTCCCAAATGGTATTAATTCATTTTTGTTTTATGACTGAATAATACTCCATGGTGTACCTATACCATATTTTCTTAATCCACACATGAATTGATGGGCACATGGGTTGATTCACCATATTTGTGAATGTTAATTGTGCTGCAATAAACATTCAAGTGCAGGTGTCTTTTTGATAAAATGACTTCTTTTCCTTTGGGTAAATGCCTAGTAGAGTGTTTACTGGATCGAATGGTAGGTCTACACTTAGTTCTTTGAGGATCTCCATACTGTTTTCCATAAAGGTTGTACTAATTTGCAGTCCCACCAACAGTATATAAGTGTTCCTTTATCTCTGCATCCACGCCAGCATCTATTGTGTTTGGACTTTTTAATAAAAGCCATTCTAACTTGGGAAAGATGATATCTCATTTTTGTTTTAATTTGCATTTCCCTCATGATTAGTGACATTGAGTATTTCTTCATATGTTTCTTGGCCATTTGTCTTTCTTCCTTTGAGAAGCAACTGCTCATGTCTTTTGCCCACTTTTTAATAGTTTTTTTTTTTTTCTTGCTGATTTGTTAGTTATCTGTAGATTCTGGTTACTAGCCCTTTATCACTTGTGTAGCTTGTGAATATTTTCTCCCATTCTATAGGTTGTCCATTTGCTCTGTTGATTGTTTCCTTGGCTGTGCAGAAGCTTTTTTGTTCTTATTTTCTTTGTTATTTTATTTTATTTTTTTAAAATAGAGACCGGGTTTCACTCTTGCTCAGGTTGGTCTTGAACTCCTGAGCTCAAACAATCCTCCCACCTCAGCCTCCCAGAGTGCTAGGATTACAGGCATGAGCTACCATGCCTGGCCTGCAGAAGCTTTTTTGTTTAAGCAAATCCCATTTATTTTTTGTTGTTGCCATGATGACCACTGGGATCTTATTCATAATTTCTTTGCCTAGTCTGATATTTAGAGGAGTTTTTCCTACATATTCCCCTAGAATTCTTATGATTTCCTGCCTTAGATCTAAGTCCTTTATCCATCTTGAATTAATTTTTATGCATGGTGAGAGGTAGGGGTTCCTGGTTCATTCTTCTGCATGTGGCTATCCAATTTTCCCAGCACCAGTTATTGTATATGGGTTCTTTCCCCCAGTGTGTGTTGTTGTCTGCTTTGTAAAAGAGCAATAGGTTGCAGGTGGATGGTTTTATGTCTGGGTTCTGTTCTGTTCCAATTGTTTATGTCTCTATTTTTGTACCAATACCATGCTCTTTTGGTTACTACATCCTTGTATTGTTTGAAGACTGTTAATGTGATGCCTCCAGATTTGTTCTTTTTGCTAAAGATTACTTTGGCTACTCAGGCACTTTTGTGGTTCCAAATGAAGAGTAGAATTTTTTTTTTGATCTGTGAAGTATGACTTTACTTGATGGGGATTGCATTGAATTTGTAAATCAGTTTGGGTAATATGGACATTTTAACAATGTTGATTCTACCTATCCATGAGCATGATATATTTTTCCATTTGTTTGTATCCTCTGTGATTTCTTCCCTCAGAGTTTCATAGTTGTCCTTGTAGAGAATTCTCCTCCTTGGTTAAGTATATTCCTAGGTATTTTATTTTCTTTATAGCTTTTGTCAATGGTATTGAGTCTTTGATTTGACTCTAAGCTTGACTGTTGTTAGTATAGAGAAATGCTACTGATTAATGTACTTGGATTTTGTATCCTGAGACATTGCTGAATTTTTTAATAAATTCCAGGAGACTCTTCATGGAATCTTTGGATTTTTCTTGATATAAGATCATATCATCAGCAAATAGTGATAGTTTGACCTCCTATTTCCTAATGTGGATACTCTTAGTATTATTCTCTTACCTGATTGCCCTCTCTAGGACTTCTAGCACTGTGTTGAATAGGAGTGGTGACGGTGGGTACCCTTGTCTTGTTGCAGCTCTTAGGGGTAATGCTTTCAACTTTTCCCTATTCAGTATGATGTTGGCTGTGTGTTTGTCATATACGGTATTTATAATTTTTAGATGTGTTCCTTCTATTCCTAGCTTATTGAGGGTTTTTATTATGAAATAGTGCTGGATTTTATCAAATGCTTGTTCTGCATCAATTGAGACGATCATTTGGTCTTTGTTTTTGCTCTGTTTATGTGGTGAATCACTTTTATTGATTTCCATACATTGAACCATCCTTGCATCACTGGGATGAAGCCCACTTGGTCTTAGTGGATTATTTTTTTGATGTACTGTTGAATTCGGTTTGCTAATATTTGATTGAAGATTTTTGCATCTACATTCATAAGGGATATTGGTCTGTAGTTTTCTTTTTTTCTTTTTTTGGTGTGTCCTTTCCCGACTTTGGTGTTGAGGTGATGCTGAAAGAATGAGTTGTGTAGGATTCCCTCCTTTTCAATATTAGGGAATAATTTTTGTATTATGGGTATGATGAGGTCTTCCTTGTAGGTCTGATAGAATTTTGCCGTGAATCTATCGGTTCAGGGCTTTTTTTTGTTGGAATGAATTTTTATTACTGATTCGATCTCAGTGATTGTTATTGGTCTGTTCAGGAGTTCTATTGCTTTCTGGTTGAGTCTTATGAGGTTGTGTGTTTCCAGCAACTTGCCCATTTCCTCTACATTCTCTAGTTTACGCATGTAAACATTTATGTAGTACTCATTGATGATGTTTTGTATTTCAGTGGTATCAGTTTTAATGTCAACTTTTTAATTTCTGACTGATCTTATTTGGGTCCTTTCTCTTCTGTTCTTCATTAATCTAGCAAGAGGTTTGTCAATTTTGTTTATCTTTTCAAACAACCAACTTTTTGTTTTGTTAGTCATTTGTACCTTTTTTTTTTTTTTTTGTTCTCCAATTAATTTAGTTCTGCTCTGATCTTCATTATTTATTTTCTTCTGCTGGCTTTGGGTTTGGTTTGTTGTTCCTTTTATAGTTCCTTGAGGTGTGACATTAGGTTATCAATTTATGATCTTTCTGTCTTTTTGTTGTACACATTTAAGGCTATGAATTTTCCCCTGAGGAACACTTTTGCTGTGTCCTATTTGCTATGAATCTCCCGGAGTTCAATGACCATCTTGTATCTAGATGTCTGTATCTCTGGTGATACCAGGGAAATTTTCCACAATAATTCCCTTGAATAGGTTTTCGATGCTTTTAGCTCTTTCTTCTTCTCCCTTAGGGATACTTATAATTTGTATGTTAGTTCACTTTGAATAGTCCCTTATCTCTCTGAGTGATTGTTCCACCTTTTCTGTTCTCTTCTCTGCCTCTTTAAATGACCGGGTTAGCTCAAGAACTTTTTCTTCGAGCTCTGAGATTCTTTCTTCTCCTTGATTTAGTGTGTTGCTGTCCTTTCTGCTGTGTTTTGAAATTCTCTAAATGACTCATTTCTTGAGTTCTATCCTTTCCTTATGTTGTCTAGCTCTTTAGTGACTTTTGCATTAATTTCCTGAAATATTTTGTGATGTCTTTTGGTTGGTTTTCAATTTTCTCTTCAATTCCATTTATCTCATTTCCCATCCATATTCTGAATTCCATTTCTGTCATTTCTACAATTTCCTTGCAGTTTGGCTTCACTACTTTGGCTCCATTGTGATCCCTTGGAGGTGTTGTTATGTTTTCATTTTCTATGTTGCCAGGGTTCTTTTGCTGGTTTCTTCACATCTGAAATCTCTTTTTTCAACTCAGGGCTAATAGCTTTGCTGGGCACCTGTTCTTTGCTGGGAACTCTTCTGCTTACTTAGAAGAAAGGGAGGTCCCTAAATGGTCCTTTTTTTCCCCTTACTCTGGAATGTTGATGTGGCAGGGGAGGGGCATGTACACTAGAAGTCTGCAATGCAGTTGTTATGATTTGATCTCTTCACTTGCAATTGCCTCTGTTCAAGCCTGTGGGGGATGCTGTTTGTGCTGGGTGTTGGGCTGATTGCCATACAGTTGTAGGATGTTTGAGTTGGGAGCTGGGCATAACCCTCTTCACTGAGGCTGGTGTTTTGTGGATTGCTCTGCCCAGGGTCACCCTGCAGAGGTGACAGTGGCAGCTGGGTGAAGCTATGCAGGCAGTGTTCATGAGTTCCCAGGATGTGGGTATTTGCTGAAACCAGGTCCTAGTGTACTGGTGGCTTGAAGCTCGGGGGTTCCTGGCAGGGTGTTGGACTTTGGATCAATTCCTGAGGCAGTGGTGGAGGATCCAGGGTGGGGTCTTGTGGCCCATGTGCTGTGCTGGAATCTCAGGGCAGTGTCCCGGGCCTGGTAGAAGCTCTGGAGACACACAGGCAGAGCTTCAGGCTCTGGCGTGTGACCCTCAGAGCCGAGACTGGGGAGGAGCCAGAAACAGGGCTTCTGAGCAGAGCCTCAGAGCCAGGAGCAGGGCTGTGGGGGCAGCAGGGCTGATCTGACCTGGAGGGCAGGGTCCAAGGTGAGCAGACCGCAGGCAGTTGGGAACTGGTGGCCAAGTCAGGGCCATGCAGGTGGTGGGCTATTCTGTAGGCTCAGGGACCAGATGCCAAGTCACATGGGCAGAGGTTGTTTACAGTTGCCAGGGATCACGGAATTCTCCCCACATCCCCCAGGACCCACCAAAGCAGTCACCCCCAGCCTCCCAGGTCAGAGCCCATGTGCTCAGATCCCGCTTTGCTATGGGGGAGGGGCGCTTGCCTTCCAGTCACCAGGCACAGTTTAGAGGAGCCTCCCATCTGCCCTTGGTCTTCACCTTCCCCAGCCTGGTGGGGACAATGGGAATGCCACAGCCTCAAATCTGAGTCCCATTCTGACCTGGCACTGTGCACCCAAGAACTCAGGATGGCTGTAGCTCCTGACTAGTTCCCATTGCACCTGTTGTCTGGTGCAATGACTCTGCACAGACTCCAGGCAAGTCTCCAATCTGTGACAGTAGAGAGCCCTCTCACAACTGGGCCACAGTGCCTGCAGGGTAAGCATGGTGCCCCAGTACTCTGTCCTGCCAATCTTCTCTGTGTGTGCTTTGATATTATCAAATGTATCGCCCTTTCACCTTTTTTTTTTTTTCACACTGAGACTCCCACGCTGCTTCTCTGTGGTTTCACAATGTTCCTTCCAAGAATAGCTGTCTGTAGGTAGGCACCTGCTTCTTATTTACTCTTCTTTCCGTGGAAGCTGAAGGTTCGTGGGCTCCTTCTAATCCACATTTTGACCCCTCCTGATGTGTCCTTCTGATGGTGGCCTCAGGAAGAACTCTTCCAGTGGCAGTGGCAGGACCTGTGCTTATTTACTCCTGCCCGCAGCAGCAGGGGAAACTTTTCTGGGGCATAGAGGCATGGTTGAAACTTGCTTGGCACCGACTTCTTTCCTTGCAGTGGCAATGTGTCCGGGGACCGCCAGCATGAACCGACTGTGGGGGTATTTGCTCAGGCTGGGGCTGGGGCTGGGACTCAGGCATGGTCGGCCTCACTTGGCTCTGCTGTGGATTGCTGGGTGGCTCCACTGTGGATCTCTGGGTGTTGCATCTATCCCATAGGCTGGAGCCCCCGAGATGCCAGTAGGAGCCTTTCTGCCTGGCTTCAAGCCACTAGGAGGTTGATTTCTAGTGAGATTTTGCTCCTTTTTGTTCGGCTGGGCAACTTCTTCCCATGGAATCTCTGGTAGTTTCTGGCACTTTTCCCTCAGAGTTACACCTGAGCTATGTTTTTTTTTCCCCCAACTAAAACTTTTTCTTTGTTCTGAGACGATTTGGTGACTGCCGTCTCTAGTCAGCCATCTTTTCTCCTCTAGGTCAATTGATTTTTGACAAATGTACCAAGACCATGCAATGAGGGAAGAATAGTCTCTGCAACAAGTGGTACTGGGGAAACTGGATATCCACATGCAAAATAATGAAGTTGGATCCTTGTCTCAAATCAGATACAAAATAACTGAAAATGGATTGAAGACCTAAATGTAAGAGCTAAAACTATAAAACTCTAAAAAGAAAACATTTTCATTACCTGTGATTTCACAATGTTTTTTTAGAGATGACACTAAAGAACATGAAAAAAAGAAAACATTGATAAGTTGGACTTCATCAAAATTGACTTTGTCGTGCTTCAGAGGATACTATCAAGAAAGTGAAAAAGACAGCCCACCAAGGGGAAAAGATATTTGCAGACCATGCATTTGATATGGAACTTGTATCTAGAATATATAAAGAACACTTACAACTAAACAACCAAAAGATAATACAGTCCATAAATAGGAAAAGGATTTGTATAGACATTTCTCCAATTAAGATAGGCAAATTGGCAAAAAGCATCTGAAAAGCTCAATATCATTAATCATTAGGGAAATGCAAATCAAAACCACAATGAAATGTCACTTCATAACTACTAGGATGACTATAATTAAACAAAATAAAGAAAATAATATGTGTTGACAATGATGTAGCAAAACTGGAACCCTCATGTACTGATGGCGGGAATGCAAAATGTTGCATCCACTGTGGAAAACGGTTTGGGAGCTCCTCAAAAAGTTAAACATACCGTTACCATATTACTCAACAATTCCACTCCTAGGTATATACTCAAAATAATTGAAAACAGATTTTAAAACAAAATCTTGTAAAGGAATATTCACAGCAACACTATGCACAATATCTGAAAGGTGGAACCAACCCAAGTCCATGGACTCATGAATGGATAAACAAAATGTGGTAAATTCTATGGAATATTATTCAGCCACATAAAGGAATGAAATGTTGACACATGTTAAACATGGATGAACCTGGAAAACATTACACTTATTGAATTATGCCAGATATAAAAAACCACATGTTATATGATTCCACTTATACAAAGTATCCATAATAAACAAAGTCACAGAGACATAAAGCAGATTAATGGCTGCCAGGAGATAGAAGGAAAGGAAAAGGAGTGTCTAATGGCTATAGCATTTCCTTTTCGGGTGATGAAAACGTTTTGGAACTAGACAGTGATGATGGTTGCACAACATTGTGACTGTCCTAAATGCAATTGATTTTTATATTTTCAAATGGTTAAAATGGTGAATTTTGTGTTATTTGAATATTACCACAATAACAATTTTTTATTAAGCACATATATTGTGTCCAAGGTACTGTGCTAGATACATTGCAGCGGAGAATAGGCTAAGTGAGAGACAGTCCATTCCTAAAAGAATTTATAATCTTAAGGGAAGATAAGTACAAAAACAAAATATAGTAACAGGTAAAAATAAAATATATGTATTTGAGAGGAAGAAGACATTATATCTAGTTTAGAAGATTTGGGAAAGAGTCTTTAAAAAGGAAGTGATAGTTGACATAATCTTGGGACAAAGTGTTAGTATATAGGTATGTGTCAGGTATATGTATATAGGGGCCAGTTAGTTGATTAATATTTATAGACTGTCTGATATGAGTAGTGTAGATCATTGAGGATGATAGTAACAAGAATTCTAAACAGAGGGAGCCACAAGGCCTTGAAAAGGCATTGTAGGTTCCTGGAATGGAAAGAAGTATACTGAGAGTGATCATATCATTTATCTTCTGAACATGAACACTTTCTAAACTGAAAAGGAGTTGCTATTGATAACTATGCCAGGAAACAGGAGTAAATTGGAACTCACCCTGAAGGAAATCTGGACTTACAATCAACCCAAGTATAGCTGGAGAGAGCAAAAGAGGGACAGTTAGCACAGAACTTTAAGGAGGTTAGGCCAGATCAATCAGGGCTTTGTAAGAAATAGTACATGTTTTCAATATTTTCCCAAAGGCAAAGGGAAGAATTTTAACAAAGGGGAATGGCATTACTGGATTTATGCTTTTAAATATCATTCTATTGTTAGTGTGAAGAAGTACAAGTGTATGAAGTAGTGAAATGACTAGAGAGGTTCAAGGATTTGAAAATATATAGGAGGTAGGATTAAATGGAATTTGGCAAATATGTCAGGGAAGAGAGGATATGGCATGCTGTTGGTGATGAATACCTGCATTCCAATTTTGTGCTTAACTTAGTAGGAAATTGAGATTCATTAACAGCTTTCAAAGAGGGAAGTGCCCTGATCAGAATTTAATACCCTAATTAGTAGGGATAAGGTGCCTAGAAATTTAAGTAAACCTCTGTCAATATTTATTTTTAAACCTATATCAACTCTCATGGTACATATTTTATAATCATAGAATTCACCTCTTTCAGAAATATATTCTACTATTTTCCACATATTATACTTCTGTGAGCTTTAAGGGTTTAACTGTACTTTATGAGAATATTTATAATAAATTATTCATGAATTTTCTAGTTTTATAACATTGAATATATTCTCCATCAGTCTTATTAAAATTTTAGATTAAAAGATGCCTTTTTACATTATAATTTTTACCCTTCAATAACAAAAAACTTTCTGGCAAACCCCTCTTTTGATGACTTAAGCACCATGATTAACATTTTCCTTGGTCAAAACTTAAAGAATGCAAAGATCATTTAAAAACTTAAATTTATTTGTCAAGTAGACCAAAAATCAAAGCTGTTTCATTGCTTCACAAAGTCTGCTACTGGGAAGATAATTTAACAGCATGGAGAAATATTTGGCCTCAGTCTTGTGAAAAATGTTGTGGTTCACTGATTTGATTTAGACAAGAAATCACTGCATGAAATAGGATCACGAAAGTAGTAAAAATGTTTCTAATTTTAACAATGCTGAAGTGCTTCAAAAACCATAGTTTTCTTTAGATTTTTATAGCACATAATATTTATGTATCCTCATCCTTTATTTATTTATTTTTACTACTGTCTAGCAATCCCTTGTGAAATGTAAGTATTTGTTATTTATATTCTCAGAGAGGTTAACTTTTATATAGGTGTTTTCCTATGAGTGTCATTGTCCCCATTGGAGTTGTTGATTCATTTTTCTTGTTTATTTCTGTGTGACAAGTGTTGATTATTTTAGTGAAGCTATTCTTTCCACACTGACTACTTTTACTGGTATTCAAAAATAAATAACCCAAAATAACATCTTGAAAAATTGAATATAAAATCTAGTATTTAGCTTGAGGTGGGTAGGTAGATGCACTAAATAACAAACTTTTGCTACTACCAACAGTAGGAAATAACAGTTAGCTAAGCAATAACTTGAAATTCTGTTTGTACTTCTGTTTCCAAGAACATTAAGCTTAACTGGAAGATTTGTGGTTCTTGGTAAATAAAGTGTAGTTGAATCACATCTTGCTTTTCATACCAAAGAACCGGGTTATGCAAAAGCTTTCACATACACACAGTTCTAAATAAGGTATAAAATATTACTTAATAAGTCATTGGAAAATAAAGCACATACACAGATAAAATTCTCAAATTGTCTACTTTTTCTTCTCCTCCTCAGGTATAAACTACAATTTGATCATTAGTCTGTCCATGTAGTTATTCATTTAACAGAGTAAGTACTTAATATATGCAAGGCTGTATGCAAAAAGGCCTCTCTCCCTCTCTCTCCCCTCCCCTCTTTTCATGAGCTAATACACACACACTTGTATATACCCAAATAGCTATGAGAAAATATATATTTAATGTTTTTACATTAAAAAATCTGTATTTATTATTTATATTCTACTTTTTTCCAGATGGAACTTGTGGTGATTTGAAATATTAAAATATATACTGAAGAACAATTGCAATCAGAGTTACATTTGTAAAAGGCAGCTCTGGAAACAAGCAAAGAAACAATTGGAATTAAGAAAGTGAATTACTTGGCACTTAGTATAAATTAGTTTCTATAGTTGGATGGTAAAATTTATTTTGAGATTGTCATAAGGCAAAGCTAAAGGAAAAATATTTGGTCATATAATGTTTAAGACATGGAAGCATACAAATTCATTGAGAGACAGAATTTTCTTGGCATAAAGGTAAAGAGGAACCTGTTTGTGGACTCATTAAAATAATGACCGTTATGTTACTCAAGGGACAATTTCTTTGATTAATTTTATAAAAGACACAAAAGTTTCTCATACAAATGTTTCTTTTAATGCCTTTCTATACAAAAAGAAAACAATAAATTAAATTGTAAATTCAGTGAAGGCATTTGTTTGAGTTACCACATTATGAAATGCAGTATTGTTGCTTTTTGATGGGCTAACATAACAGAGACAGAATTTACAAAACCCAGTGAATAGACAATTAGCATGTTACCTAGACCAAAGGTTTTCAAACACCAATCAGATCTATCCATTGGAGTTGTTACATCAGTATCACTTGGTGAACTTTTCAAACAACATAGATCCCTGGGGTACACCCCCAGAGATTTTGATTCAGTAGGCCTAATGGGAAGCCAAGGAATGCTGTTTTAAAAAAATGATCTCTAGGTGATTTTGATATACTATATAAACAGTGGGATGCAGAGATGAGTAATACAGGTAGAATTTCAGTTATGCTGGAGCTTATATTCTGAAGTGAGGGGAAGCAGACACACAAGTAAACAAGTAAATGAACAAGATAATTGCAATAGTGACTAGTAACATGAAGAAAACAGAAAAAGGTAATTTGGGCTACAGAATGAATGGGCAGATGGGAATTGATTTACTTGATGGGGGGGTAGATAAGTACCTGAAGTATTAGTAGTATATGCTGTTGATTAAATAATTAAGACCCAATGTTGGGTTTAATTTCTGTGGTGAAGATTGAGAGACTTATTTTATTCCTGATTGGTTTGAGGACAATCACAATTCTGTATAGAAATGGATTTCAGAAACACCTGCAGGTATTGTAAAAAGTTGGGCTCAATAAAAAACCCTTCAATATATTTGATAAGTTCAATATATATTTGGCTGAGACCCCAAAATACTAAACCATAAAAATACTTCTGGCCTTCTAATTATAAAGGAAAGTCCTGACAGAATCTCTGTATGTCTCCATATTCATGGATATCACATATTAAGCTAACAACCACAAGGGACTGAACTATTTCAGCAATTAGATAGAGTCATTCAATATTGTCCAATTAAGTACTGAATAATGGATGCTAAACGCAACAATATCATTAAAATATGTAACCTGTTCTTTGTGACAACAAATAAGTAAATGATTAACCTGATTCTTAAAGTCAAGCCTATTCACAATAAAAAACCCTCATTATCAGCATGAAAGAGGACACTTAACTTCCTATTTGTAGAGTAGGTGTGCTTGCACAGTTCAGTGAATACAATTTAAAATTTTAAAATATATAAAAACAAGTCCTGAGCTATGGCCCTTCAAATAGAAAAAAATTTTTTGAAAAGAATTTTTATTTGAATATATTACAGGGGTACAAATATTTAGGTTACATACATCGCCTTTACACTGCCTGAGTCAGAGTTGCAAGCATGCCCCTCCCCCAGACAGTGCCCACCATGCTCATTAGGTGTGAATATACCCATCCCCTTCTCCCCGCAACCTGCCTGACACCTGATGAATGTTACTTTCATAGGTGCACATAAGTGTTGATCAATTAGTACCAATTTGATGGTACATATATGTGGTGCTTGTTTTTCCATTCTTGTGATACTTCACTTAGGAGGATGGGCTCCAGCTCCATCCAGGATAATACGAGAGGTGTTAGTTCACCATTGTTTTTGGTGGCTGAGTAGTACTCCATGGTCTACATATACCACATTTTATTAATCCACTCATGGATTGATGGGCACTTGGGTAGTTTCCACATCTTTGCAATTGTGAATCGTGCTGCTATGAACATTCAAGTGCAGATGTCTTTATTGTAGAATATCCTTTTTTCCTTTGGGTAGATGAACAATAGTGGGATTGCTGGATCAAACGGTAGTTCTACTTTTACTTCTTTGAGGTATCTCCATGTTACTTTCCATAGGGGTTGCACTAGTTTGCAGTCCCACCAGCAGTGTATGAGTGTTCCTATCTCTCTGCATCAACGCCAACATGTGTTGTTTGGGGCCTTTTTGATAAAAACCATTGTCACTGGAGTTAAGTGATACCTCACAGTGGTTTTGATTTGCATTTCCCTGATGATTAGAGATGTTGAGCATTTTTTTCATATGTTTCTTTGGCATTAGTCTATCTTCTTTTGAAAAGTTTCTGTTCATCCCCATTGCCCACTTTTTAATGGGGTTGTTTGATTTTTTTCTTGCTAATTTTCCTGAGTTCTATATAGATGCTAGTTATCAGCACTTTATCAGATGTATAGCATGCAAATATTTTCTTCCATTCTGTAGGTTGTGTATTCATTCTAGGGATAATTTCTTTGGCTGTGCAGAAGCTTTTTAATTTGATCAGGTCCCATGTAATTATTTTTGTTCATGCTGTGATTGCTGTTGGGGTCTTCTTCATGAAGTCTATGCCTAGGCCAATGTCTATAAGAGATTTTCCAATGTTTTCTCTAAAATTCTTATGGTTTCTTGTCTTAGGTTTAAGTCTGTTATCCATCATAAGTTGATTTTTGTGAGAGGTGAGAGGTACGGATCCTGTTTCAGTCTTCTACATGTTTTATGAAGCCAACATCCTGATACCAAAACAAGGAAAGGGCTCAACAAAAAAAGAAAAGTATAGGCCTATATTCCTTATGAATATAGACACAAAAATTCTCAATAAAATCCTAGCAAATCGAATTCAGCTTCTCATGAAAATATAATCCATCACGACCAAGTGGGCTTCATCCCAGAGATGGAGGGATGGTTCAACATATGCAAATCTATAAATGTGATTCACCACATAAACAGACGTAAAAACAAAGACCACATGATCCTCTCAATAGATGCAGAAAAAGCATTCAACAAAATTCAGCACCCTTTTATGATAAGAATACTTAACAAAATAGGCATAGATGGGACTTACCTTAAAATGATAAAAGCCATATATGGCAAACGCACAGCCAACATTATGTTGAGTGGGAAAAAATTGAAATCATTTCTGCTTAGAACTGGAACCAGACAAGGTTGCCCTCTATCACCACTCTTATTCAACATAGTCGTGGAAGTCCTAGCCAGAGCAATCAGTCAAGAGAAGGAAATTAAGGGAATCCAAATGGGGGCAGAAGAGGTCAAACTATTGTTCTTTGCTGACGATATGATCTTATATCTAGAAAACCCCAAAGGTTCTGCCAAAAGACTACTGGAATTGATAGATAAGTGCAGCAAAGTCTCAGGTTACAAAATCAATGTATGCAAATCAGTAGCATTCATATACGCCAACAACAGTGAAACTGAAAACCAAATAGGAGACTCAGTAATTTTCACAATAGCAACAAAGCAAATAAAATACCTAGGAATATATTTAACCAAAGAGGTTAAAAACCTCTACAGGGAGAACTAAGAAACACTAAGGAAGGAAACAGCAGAGGACATACAGATGGAAAACCATACCATGCTCATGGATCAGCAGAATCAACATTGTTGAAATGTCTATACTAGCCAAAGTGATCAACAGATTAAATGCAATCCCTATTAAAATACTAATGTCATTTTTCGCAGATCTAGAAAAAATAATTCTATGCTTCATATGGAACAAAAAAAGACCCCATATAGCTAAAGCAACCTTAAGCAAAAAAAGCAAACTGGGAGGCATCAATTTATCAGACTTCAAGCTATACTACAAGGCTATGGTAACCAAAGCAGCATGGTACTGGCACAAGAACAGAGACATAGACCAATGGAAAAGGACTGAGAAACCAGGTATAAAACCATCCTTTTATAGCCAACTGATCTTCGACAAAGCAGACAAAACAAACACTGAGGAAGAGAATCCCTATTCAAATAGAAATGTGATTATACCAAATAATAACCTAAACCATAATGATTCTGGATGTATTATTTTATTGTATAAGCTTTTAAGGATTACTAATTCTCATGTAGACTGAAAGCATACAATTTTTGACTAGTAATTCTTATCTGTATAATCCTAGGCTAACAGTGGTTTAAATCATGCATTTTAAAAAATCATGTTTTTCTTAATCATTTTTGCAGGCGAAATAAAACAATAGCAATGTTCAAATTAATAGCTGTTTTCCAAATACATATTAGATTGAGACACCCAATCAATTTGTCAAGAAGAAAACTATCAGTGAGCTTTTTCTAATTATCTGTATTGATTTATAATTAACATACCATAAAATGTACCTATGTACCTATTTAAAGTATGAAGTTAACTTTGCACACAAAATAGCCTCAACCCTTTTTTGGAATAAGGCAGGAAATAGATAAATTCATAAGTAAATAAATTTCAAATTTGTGACAAGCAAATAATTAAGATAGGATAATTTGCGTGTGTGTGTGTGTGTGTACATGCATGCATGTGTGTAATGGTTAGAATCATCTGGAGATGGTGAAGGACTTCATGGTATGGAAGGAATATACTGGATTTGAAATGAGAAGAATTGAGCAATAATATCATATCTGCCACTTATTAGCTCATTAATTTAGAGATTAATAATCACAACGTACTTTACAATGTTGGGGATAAAATGAAATGTGTGTTCTACTGTTCTGTAAACTGTAAAGCATTCTCATGTACTGAAAAGAAGTTATCATCAAAACTTATTTATAACCTAGAATGTTATATCATGATCAACAGGATGTGATATAAAAGGATTTAATGGAAATCCTAGATTTAGGCTCAAAATATATGAACCAGAAGAACTTCCTTGTCATTAACAGTTCAAATTTTGAACAATCACAATATGAACTAATAGTGTGTAATACGGCTACCAAAGTAGGTTAATACAATCTTTGGCTACTTAGAAGTTTCCTGATGTGGGAGTCAAGGGAACAGGGTATGGGTGATAACAAACATATTGGACTCTCTGCTGTCAGATTACATTTGCAGTTTTAGGTCTAATTATAGTCACCATCCTCTAAACAAAGGATATTGAAATTGGAGTATATCTGGAATAGAATATCCAAGATAGTCAGAAGTCTGCAAAAACATGTTATATGAAGAGGAACAGTTGAAATAAGACACATACATGTTTTACAATTTAGCAGAAGTAAAAAAAAAAATCATTGTGGGCTGGAGCAGTCAGGAAAAGCTTTAGGGGGAAGGCAGAATCTGATCTGGGCATTGAGAATGGAATTTGAAAAAGAAATGTGTAGTAGAGAGGGCCATACATTTAGAGTCAATAAATCTTGGATTTCACGTCTATTTAACTGAATTTGAAGAGCTGAAAAGCAAATACAATTGCTGAGTTAATATAAGCTACTGAAAGCACTTGCTCCTGGTTATCCTTAAACGGAAGTATCTCATCTCAGCCAAGATCCATGGGTTAAATATTTATGGAGCCTTAAAGTGTTGGTATGAAAATTTGGGAAAGGATGCCTCACACAAAATTTCATTAATAAATCTTAAGGGAAATCTATGTGGTTTGCCCTTTCGGTGAGATTTCCACAATGCTGTGATATTAAAAATAGTCAGAAGCTTTTGTTTGTGTAGAAACAATGACAACTGGGAGCTATCGCTTCTGATGAGGTTGGCAATCACCCTCACCCTTCACCCTTGATGGCAAAAAGAAAGATAGTTTTTTTTTTCTTTGCTGTAGTTTTGGAGATCTGAGGCAAGAAATGAAAACTAAAATGAAACATGTTATGTGTATCTGTAGTTTAAATTAATAAATCATATAGGAGAAGAAAAAATCTGTGGTAAGACAGCTTTAAATATATGTATTAAAAATTAGAAAAGAGGATTTTAAATGTTCCTAAGTCAAGGAAATGATAAATATTTGAGGTGATGGATATCCTAATTGCCCTGATTTGATCATTACATATTGTACACATGTATTGAAATATTACTCTATATCCTATAAATGTGTATAATTATTACATGTAAGCTAAAAATAGAAGGAATAATAAAAATGAAAAAACTCAATGACATATTAAATTTCTTTATTTTAAAATAAAATGAACTACAATTGATGAATTATATGGAGTCTATACCATTGTAAAATTATTAGATGTATTTCTAAAGTATCTTAAAACCATAGTTCTCGTGATGTGGCTATCATCTATCATGAAATCATTACAATTGTGACAGCTTTATATATTCCTTACTAGTTAATATATAACATTGATTAACTACATGGTAATATTATTGAGGATCTTTCAAAAATAAAATGTTTTCTATGAGGAATCTCTCCTTATACACACATATGTATATATGTACACATATATACACACACACACATATATATATACACACATTTGAATAGTCACCAAATATGTACACATCAATTAGTTTAACACTCTAATTTGAAATTTAACATCATATTTTTAATAAAGTATTGTCATTAAAATACAAAATAATAAATCTAACCCATGAGAAAAAAATGATAATTTGACTTTAAGCATGGTATGATTGAATCCTCATGAGAAATGAAAAGCTTTTTAAATGTCATCTTTTTAATTAGGTCACTTTACATTGAAATAGTGTTATAAAGTTACATAGTAGGGACTTTCACCACTAAATAAGCTATGCTGCATTAGATTATAATATACAGGTTGGTATATGCTAAAATGTTAAAACATACAGTGTATGATAAAACATTAAATATATTTAAAATTTGTTTTAAAAACAATATAATCAATAACTCTAGCTATTTTCTGGTAATAGAATCATGCCTTGCTTCATTTTACAACTCATTCTAGCTTATATATCTTTATATTTTCTTTTTTCCTATAGTTTTAAAAAATGTAAATAAAGCTCTCTATATAAAACAGGTAAACACTACAATAACACTGATATTACATAAGGTTTTCATGGGTCTTTATCAAGAACTCAACTGATCTTACTTTGATAATGTGATTGTAAAAATTTGTGCTAGAAAAATCCTACAAAAATATAAATATTCATGTCCCTGTCATTTGTTTGTCAATGCATTGACATCAAATTATAACTTTGATTAAATACGTTTGCACAATACCTGTATTTCAATACTATCAAACTGTTAAATGTTTCTTAATATAGTTTTCTGATTTTCAAAATGTGGTGGCCATTTCTAGAATTTATTCTTCCTAATAAAGTTTATTTCCTCTTTTTGAATTGTACTTGAATTGTATTTCCAAATACATCCCTATTTCAAGATTAAATTAAATTAAAATATCCTCCCCTCATTTACTAAAGTAGATTAATGGAAAGGTAACATAATCTATTAATTTAAGCAGATTTATGAATCCACTTTGATAAATCATTGCCTTTTCTACATTATGTTAAAATTAAGCTAACAAAGAATGATGTCAGTGAGATGGTGGAATAAGAAGCTCCAGCCCTAGCTCCCCACAGAAACATTGATTTAACAATAATATGTATACCAAATTCCTTTATGGGAAGACCATAATCCACTTAAGAAGTTGCAATTCTCCAGATGAGAACAAAACCAAGAACAACTGCATTGAAATGGATAAGGAAAAGCAATTTGAATTTAGCTGCATCAGCTCCTCTCCCAAGTAAGCACAACTTAGCACTGAGACAGGTTGTCTCAGTATGAAGCTTCTTCCTTTGGGTAAGTAAGAGAGCAAAGTGTGTCTCCAATATCTTGGCTTTTTGGTGTGCTGCCCAAGCCAGTTTCTGTCTTACTTTGCATGGAGTGCTGATGGAACTAGCAAAGTTTGTATGCCTAAGGGAAGTTAATAACATAGGAAGAGGGGCAGGTGTGAGATTGAGAGAAGCCACAGAACCTGAGGCGTCTTCCCTAGGAGAAAGGGAGATGAGTGGACTATGCCTTCAACATTCTGACCTTTCAATGCACTGCTTGAGGTGCTGGGTTCTGTCTTGCCAAAATTACAGCAGTGATAGAACCTGTAGAGTTTAGGAGGTGGGGGCTAGCTAAGAAATAAAGAAAAGGGGCAGGTGTCTTCCTGCACTCAGCATGGCTCTGCATGATTGGAGGAAGGTGCAGAACTTGAAGTTTCTCCAGAGGGAAGGAAGAAGAGGAGTGGAGCATGCCTCCAACTCCTGGCCCATGGTACAGCAGTCAGATACCAGAGGGAACAAGAGAGTATAAGCTCCTGAAAAAAAAAAAAGAAATTTGTAAATTCCCTCTAATTAAGAGTCTACCCACAGAAATACAGAAAAGACACATCCATAGAAAAGGTTTGACAGGCTCCTAGAATATTCAGAAAAAAAGAACAATAAAGAACAAAGATATTCTATAGGAATTATAGAACACCAGCAAGTGAATAAATATACACATTATGTAATTCCACAAGGAAAAGAGAAAGAGAGAGGAACAGAAACTTTATTTTTAAAAAAATGGCAAAAATTTCCCAAGTCGGAGGAGGGAAATAAGTAGACATATAGATTAACAAAGCTGAAAGGATCAAAAGAAGTCTCCACAAATTATAGTCAAATTGTGAAAAGTCCAAGACAGAGAGAGAATTTTGAAAGCACCAAGATAAAGGCAACTTGTCATATACAAGGAAACCATCAGTAGACTATCAGCAGATTTCTCACCAAAAACCTTGCAGGCCATAAGGGAGTGGGATGATCTGTTCAAAGTCTTAAAAGAAAAGAGTGCTGACCAAGAATACTATATCTGGCAAAATGTTCTTTCAAAAATGAAGGAGAGATAAAGAATTTTCTAGACAAAAAAAACTGAGGGAATTCATCACCACTAGACCTACCTTACAAGAAATGATAAAAGGAGCTCTTTAAGTTAAAATGAAGGATGCTAAACATCATATATTAGCAAAAGAAGGTATGGAACTCATTGGTAAAGGTACATATATAAATACATGATACAGTAATAATGTATAGATGGTGTGTAGATCACTTAATTTTAGTACAAAATTTAAAAGACAAAGTATTAAGAATTAACTTAAATACAAAAGTGTGTTAATGGATACACAGTATAAAATTATGCACATTTTAACATCAATAACAAAGTGTGTGGGGGGAGAAGTAAAAGTGTAGAATTTTTGTATGCAAAATTGTTATCAACTTATATCAGACTATTATAACTATAAGATATTTTTCATAGCCTTATGTAACCACAAACAAAATACCTATAGAAGACACATACAAGAAAAGAAGAACGAAAACAGCATATCACTACCAAAAAATCAATAAAACACAAAGGAAAACAGCAAGAGAGGAAAGAGGAAATAAAGGACTGCAAGACAGAAAGAAAACAAAATGGCAATAGTAAATTCTTACCTATGAATTATACTTTAAATATAAATGGATTAAGCCCTTGACCAAAAGACAGAGTGGCTGAATGGATAAAAAACAAGATCTAACCATATGCTGCCTAGAAGATATTCACTTCTGATTTAAGGACACACATAGGCTAAAAGTGAAGGGATGGGAAAATATATTCCACGTAAATGCTAACCAAAAATGATCAGGGATCACTATACCTATGTCAGACAAAAGAGATTTTAAGTCAAAAACTGTCTCTAAAGACAAAGAAGGTCATTAGATAATGATAAAATGATCAATTCATCTGGAAGATATAAGAATTATAAACATATATGCAGACACCAGAACACCTACATATATAAAATAAATATTGAAAGATATGAAGGGAAAAATAGAAATATAATTGTTGGAGACTTCAATATCCCACTTTCAGTAATAGATAGAACATCCAGAAAAAAATCAATAATAAAATAATAAAACAGCAGGCTTGAATAATACTATAGACCAAATAACATACATATAAGGAACATTCTACCCCAAAGCAGTAGAATACACATTATTTCTGAGGGCACATGAAACATTCTCCAGCATAGATTACATGTTAGGTCACAAGACAAGCCTTAACAAGTTGAAAAGGATAAAAATCATATCAAGTATCTTTTCCAACAATAATGAAATCAAAGTAGAAATCAATAACAGAAGAAAAACTGGAAAATTCACAAATACGTGAAAAATAAACAATACATACTTGAACAACCAACGGTCAAGCAAGATATCCCAGGGTTATTAGAAAATATTTCAAGATGAATGGAAATGAAAACACAATATACAAAAACTTATGGAATGCAAAAACCAGTACCAAGAGTGAAATTCGTGGCTATAAACACCTTTCTTCTATTAAAAAAGAAGAAAGATAAAAAACTAAACTATACCTCAAGGAGGCAGAAAAACAACAAAGTTCATACTTATCAGAAGGAAAGAATAATAAAGATTAGAACAGAAATAAATGAAATAGAGAATAGAAAAAATCAACAGAAATAAAAGTTGGTTTTTTAAAAAGAGAGAGAGAAGACTTAAATAAATAAAATCAGAAATGAAAAATGAGATGTTACAACTGATTCCACAGAAATACAAATGATCATAAAAGATTACTACAAACAAGTATACACCAAGAAATTGGATAGCCTAGAAGTAATGAAAAATTCCTAGATACACACAATCTAACAAGACTGAATCATGAAGAAATAGAAAACGTGAATAGACCAATAATGAATAAGAAAATTGAAATCAGTAATCAAATACCTCCTAACAAAGAAAATCTCAAAACCAAGTGGCTTTACTTGCATATTCTACCAGTTTAAGAATAAGTAACACAAGAAGTGGGAACACTTCCAAACTCACATTATGAGTTCAGTATTACAAAGCCAGACAAACACACCAAAATAAAATAAAAGTATAGGCCAATATCCCTATTAATAGATGCAAAAGTACTTAACAAAATACTAGAAAAACCAAATTCACCTTTACAAAGATTAAATACCAAGTGGTATTTATCACTAAGATGCAAGGATGTTTTGTTATACACAAGTTAATTAATTTGATGCACCAGATTAACAGAATGAAAGATATAATCAAATGGTCACATATCAAATAGCCTCTGATAAAATTCAACATTCTTTCATGATAAAAACTCTCAAAAAATTAGGTATATAAGGAATATATCTCAACATTATGGAACATTCTCCGGAATAGATTTCATGTTAGGTCACAAGACAAGCCTTAACAAGTTGAAGAGGATGAAAATCATATCAAGTATCTTTTCCAACAATAATGAAATCGAAGTAGAAATCAGTAACAGAAGAAAATTCACAAATATGTGAAAAATAAGCCTTTCACCTTCTTATATGAAAAGGTCATATATGAAAAGCCCATAGCTAAAATAATGCTCAAGGGTGAAAACTGAAAGTTTCTCCTTTTTTCTTCTAAGATCAGGAAGAAGGAAGGATGTCAATTCTTACCACTTCTGTTCAACACTGTACTAGCAGTCTTAGCAAGAACAATTAGACAAAAAAATTTTCAATTGGGCAAATGACATCCAATTCATAAAAGAAGAAGAAAATTATTTCTGTTTGCAGATGTCAAGATCTTATGTGTCAAAAACCCTAATAAATCCACAAAGAAACTGAAGAACTCATTTAAAAAGTTCAGTAAAGTTGCAGGATACAAAATCAAAATCCAAAAACCAGTTGGGTTTTTATACACTAACAATTACCTATATAAAAAAGAAATTAAGAAAAAAATCCCCATTTAAAAGTAGCATAAAACAGAATAAAATACTTAGGAATAAACTTAATTAAGGAGATAAAAGACTTTACTCAAAACTACATAACATTGATGAAAGAAATCAAAGATCCAAAGAAGTGGAAAAAAAACTCATATTTGTGAATTGGAAGATTCAATATATTTTAAATGTCCATACTACCCAAAGTGATCTACAAACTAAATAATATTCCTATCAAAATCCCAATGACATTTGTTACACTCATACAAAAAAAAAACCACCTAAAATTCCTAAAATTCATACGGGACTACAGAAGACCCCAACTATCCAAAGCAACATTAAGAACAAAAAAGATGGAGGAGTCACACTTCTTGATTTCATAATATATTACAATGTGGCAGTAATTAAAACAATATTTAACTGGCAAAAAAGCAGACATAGAGACAAATGGAACAGAATAGAGTACTAAGAAATAAACCCATACACATAAGGTCAACTGATCTTTGACAAGGGAGACAAGAATACACAATGGGAAAAGGATAGTCCCTGCAAAACATGATATTGGACAAACTGGATATCCACACGCAAGAGAAAAAAATTGGATACCTATCTTACACTATGCACAAAAATCAGCTAAAATTGATTAAATACTTAAAAGTCATGAATCTATAAAGCTCCTAGAAGAAAACACAGAAGAAAAGCTTTGCCTAGGGATTCTTTACCTCAGTGTATATTTTTGTGTGCTTTGTCAAAGATCAGATGGCAATATGAGGACGGATTCATATTTGGGTTCTCTGTTCTGATCCATCTATTTCTCTGTTTTTGTGCCAGTACCATGCTGTTTTGATTACTATAGCCCTGTAATATAGCTTCAAGTCTGGTAAAGTGATTCCTCCCATTTTGATCTTATTAGGTAAGGTTGCATTAGCTGTTCAGGGTCTTTACTGGTTCAATAAAAAACAAAGAACTATTTTTGCTAGGTCTGTGAAAAATAATGTTGGTATTTTAATGGAGATTGCATTGAATTTGTAAATCACTTTGGGTAGTATAGGTATTTTAACAATGTTGATTCTGCCAATCCATGAGCATGATATATTTTTTGATCTGTTTACATCCTCTGCAATTTCTTTCCTCAGTGTTGCATAGTTCTCCCTATAGAGGTTATTCACCTCCTTAATTAAATATATTCCTAGGTATTTTATTTTCTTTCTTGTTATTGTGAATAAATGTATTGCATCTTTGATTTGATTCTCAGCTTGACTGTTATGGGTGTATATGAAAGCTACTTATTTATGTAGCCTGAGACATTGCTGAATTTCTGTATCAATTTCAGGAGTCTCTTGATTGAATCTTTGAGGTTTTCTAGATATAAGATTGTATCATCAGCAAGGAGTGATAGTTTGGCCTCTTCTTTCCCCATACAGATACGCTTGATTTTCTACTCTTGTCTGATTGCTCTGGCTAGGCCTCCCAGCACTGTGTTGAATGGAAGTGGTGATTGTGGGCAACCTTGCCTGGTTTCAGTTTTAAGTGGGAATTCTTTAAATTTTTCCCTGTTCAGTATGATGTTGGCTGTGGTTTTGTCATATATGGCATTTAAATTTTGAGGTATGTCCCATCTATGCCTATTTTGTTAAGAGTTCTCATCATAAAAAGGCGCTGAATTTTGTCAAATGCTTTTTCTACATCTATTGAGATAATTGTGTGGTCTTTGTTTTGGCTTCTACTTATGTGGTGAATTACATTTACACATTTTCATATGTTGAACCATCCTTGCATATCTGGGATGAAGCCCATTTGGTCCAGGTGAATTATTTTTTTAATGTGCAGTTGAATTTGGTTTGATAAGATTTTACTGAATATTTTTACATGTATATTCATAAACGATATTGGTCTGTAGTATTCTTTTTTTGTTGTGTCCTTTCCTGGCTGTGGTATCAAGGTAATGTTGTCTTCATAAAATCAGTTGGGGTAGATTTCTTTATTCTCAATATTATGGAATTATTTCTGCAGTATAGGTACCAGTACTTCTTTGTGGCTTTGGTATAATTTGGGTGTGAAACTGTCTTGTCCAGGACTTTTTTTGTTGTAGTTGTTGGAAGACTTTTCATTGCTGCCTCAATTTTGGTGCTTGATATTGGTCTGTTCAGGAGTTCTATGTCTTCCTGATTGAGCCTAGGGAGGTTGTGTGTTTCCAAGAATTTTTCCATTTCCTCCACACTTTCAAGTTTATGAACACAGAGATTTTAATGGTATTCAAAGAGGATGTTTTGTATTTCCATTATATCAGTTGTGATTTCTCCTTTTTCATTTCTGATTGAGCTTAATAAATTCCTTTCCCTTTTGCTTCTGGTCAAGCTAGCCAGAGGCCTGTTTATTTTGTTTATATTTTCAAAGAACCAACTTTTTTTTTTTCTTTTGCCTGACAGAAGAGTTTTTTTTTTTTTTATTTCAGAATATTATGGGGGGTACAACACTTTGGCTAAATATATTGCCCATGCACTGCCCGTGTCAGAGCTACAATCATGGACATCCCCCAAACTGTGCTACCCGCATCCACTCCATGAGAGTTTACCCATCCCCTACACACCCCTCCCGCCTGCCCGCCCCCTGATGAAGATTATTGCCCTGTGTGATGTAAGTGTTGATCAGTTAGTTTGATGGTGAGTACCAGTGGTGCTTGTTTTTCCATTCTTGTGACACTTAGCTTCAAAGAATGGGCTCTAACTCCAGCCAGGATAATACAAGATGTGTTAATTCACCATTGTGTTTTATTGCTGAGTAATACTCCATGGTATACATATACCACATTTTATGAATCCACTCGTGTATTGATAGGCACCTGGGTTGTTTCCACATCTTTGCAATTGTGAATTGTGCTGCTATAAACATTCGCGTGCAGATGTCTTTATTATAGAATGTCTTTTTTTCCTTTGGGTAAATACCCAGTAGTGGGATTGCTGGATCAAATGGTAATTCTACTTTTAATTCTTTGAGGTATCTCCATATTACTTTCCATAGAGGTTGTACTAATTTGCAGTCCCACCAGCAGTGTATGAGTGTTCCTATCTGTCGGCATCCCCACCAACATTTGTTGTTTGGGGATTTTTTGATATCAGCCTATCTCACTGGAGTTAAGTGATATCTCATTGTGGTTTTGATTTGCATTTCCCTGATGATTAGAGAAGTTGCGAAGCCAATATCACCTTGATACCAAAGCCAGGAAAGGACACAACAAAAAAAGAAATCTACAGACCAATATCCCTTATGAATATAGATGCAAAAATTCTCAATAAAATCCTTGCAAACCGAATTCAAATGTACATCAAAAAACTAATTCATCACGATCAGGTGGGCTTCATTCCTGAGATGCAGGGATGGTTCAACATACGCAAATCTATAAATGGAATTCACCACATAAATAAAAGCAAGAACAAAGATTATATGATCCTTTCAATAGATGCAGAAAAGACTTTTGAAAAAATCCAGCATCCTTTTATGATAAGAACTGTTAACAATATAGGCATAGATGGCTCATACCTGAAAACTATTAAAGCCTTATACGATAAACCCACAGCCAATATCATACTGAATGGGGAAAAATTGAAAGCATTCCCCCTTAAAACTGGAAGCAGACAAGGTTGCCCACTATCTCCACTTCTATTCAATATAGTGCTGGAAGTCCTGGCCAGAGCAATCAGACAAGACAGAGGAATCAGGGGCATCCTAATGGGGGCAAAAGAGGTCAAACTTTCACTATTCGCAGACGATATGATATTATATATAGAAAACCCCAAAGATTCAACCAAGAGATTACTGGAATAGATAAACAAACAAACAAACAAAAAGAACCAACTTTTTGTTTTATTAATCTTCTGTGTAGTTCTTTTGTTTTCAATTTCATTTAGTTCTTCTTTGATCTTTGTTATTTCTTTTCTTCTGCTGGGTTTAGGATTGGTTTGTTCTTCCTTTTCTAGTTCCTGGAGATGATTCATTACATTGTTGATTTGTGGTCTTTCTGTTTTTTGGATGTAAGCATTTAAGTCAGTGAGTTTTCCTCTCAGGACTGCTTTTGCTGTATTCCACAGATTTTGATAACTTGTGTCGCTATTATCATTTACTTCAAAGAATGTTTTGATTTCCATCTTTATGTCCTCCTTGACCCAACTGTCATTCCGTAATAAGTTGTTTAATTTCCATGACTTTTTGTAGAGATGAGAGTTTCTGTTGGAATTGATTTCTAATTTTATTCCACTGTGGTCTGAGATGACACATGGCATAATTTCTACTTTTTTAAAATTTGTTGAGACCTGATTTGTGGCCTACAATGTGACTAATTTTAGAGAAAGTTCCACGGGCTAATAAGAAGAATGTATATTCAGTATTGTTGGGATAGAATGTTCTGTAAATGTCTGTTAGGCACATTTTTCTAGAGATCTGTTTAAGCCCATTATTTCTGTTCAGTGAATTGTGCTGGAAAAATGGGATAGCCACGTGTACAAGCCTGAAACAGGATCTGCACCTCTCACCACTAACAAAAATTAATTCATGATACATAACAGTCTTACGCCTAAGGCATGAAACTATAAGAATTCTATCATTTTGAGGTAAGTCCCGTCTATGCCTATTTTGTTAAGTGTTCTTATCATAAAAGGGTGCTGAATTATGTTGAATGTATTTTCTGTGTCTATTGAGAGGATCATACAGTCTTTGTTTTACTTTTTTTATGTTATGAATTACATTTATAAATTTGCATATGTTGAACCATCCCTGCATCATTGGGATGAAGCCCACTTAGTTGTGATGGATTATTTTTTTGATGGGCTGCTGAATTCAATTTGCTAGTATTTTACTGAGAATTTTTGCATCTATATTCATAATGGATATTGGTCTGTAGTTTTCTTTTTCTATTGGGTCCTTACCAGGCTTTGGTATCAGGGTGATGCTGGCTTCATAAAATGTACTGGGGAGGATTCCTTCCTTCTAGATGTCATGGAAAAATTTCTGCAGGATAGGCACCAGATCTTTGTAGGTCTGCTAGAATTCTGGTGTGAAACCACCTGGTCCAGGACTTTTTTTAGAAATATTTTTTACTACTGCTTCAATTTCAGTACTTGATATTGGTGTGTTCAGGAATTCTACATCTTCCAGATTGAGTATAGGGAGGATGTGTATTTCTAAGTATTTTTCCATTTCCTCCACGTTTTCAAGTTTGCATCCATAGAGATTTTTATAGTATTCAGAGATGATATTTTGTATTTCTATGGTATCAGCTGTAATTTCTCCTTTATCATTCCTAACTGAGTTTATTATAGTCATTTCTTTTCTGCTTCTGGTTAATCTAGTGAGAGGTGTGTCAATTTTGTTTATCTTTCCAAAGAACCAACTTTTTGTTTTATTAATTCTTCCTTATAGATCTTTTGTTATTGATTTCATTTCAGTTCTTCTCTGATCTTGGTTATTTTTTTTCATCTGCTGGGTTTGGGATTGGCTTGCTCATCTGTTTCTAGACCTTTGAGATGATACATTAGATTGCTGATTTGTGATCTTTCCATCTTTTGGATGTAGGTATTTATGGCTATGAGTTTTCCTCTCAGGACTTCCTTAACTGTATCCCACAGATTTTTGTAACTTGTGTCACCATTATTGTTTATTTCAAAGAATCTTTTGATTTCCATCTTAATTTCCTCCTTGACCTGAAAATCATTCAGCAACATGTTGTTTATTTTCCATGACTTTGTGTAGAGATGAGTGTTTCTGTTGGAGTTGATATGTAATTGTATTCTACTGGGGTCTGAGAAGATGCATCTTATAATTTCTATTTATTTTTAAATTTAATGAGACTTGTTTTTTGCCCTAGGATGTGATCAGTCTTACAGAATGTCCTGTATGCTGGTGAGAAGAAAGTATATTTGGTGGTTTTGGGATAGAATTTTCTGTAAATGTCTGTTAGGCCCATATGTTTTAGAATTATATTTAAGTCCCTTGTTTCTTTATTTATTTTCTCTTTGGAGGATCTGTCTAGTTCTGTCAGTGGGGTGTTGAAGTCCCTGGCTGTTATGGTGCTGCTGTCTATCATTTTGTTTAGATCAAGTAGGATTTGATTTATGAATCTGGGTGTTCCTGTGTTAGGTGCATAAATATTTAAAATTGTTATGCTGATCAACACTTACATCACACAGGGCAATAATATTCATCAGGGGGCAGGCAGGCGGGAGGGGGGTGGAGGGGATGGGAAAAACTCTCACTGAATGGATGTAGGGAGCACAGTTTGGGGGATGACCATGATTGTAGCTCTGACACGGGCAGTGCATGGGCAATATATATAGCCAAAGTGTTGTACCCCCATAATATTCTGAAATAAAAAAAAAAAGATTGTTATGTCTTTTTGTTGAATTGTTCCATTTATCATTATGTAGTGATCATCTTTGTCTTTTGTTACTTTGGTTAATTTAAAGATTAAGTTATCTATTATGAGAACCACTACTCATGCTTCATCTTGGTTTCCATTAGCTTGGAAAATTGTTTTCCATCCCTTCACCTTCAGTCTGGATGTGTCCTTGTGGGTTAGTTTTGTTTCCTGAAGACAGCAGATACTTGGGTTTGTGTAAACTTATCAACTTGGCCGGTCTATGTCCCTTCAGTGGGCAGTTGAAGCCATTCACGTTTATTGAGAGAATTGATAAGTGGGGTGGATTTCTGTTAATCCTGTTAAGTTGAACTTTGTTGTCTTGTTTTATCACTTGTGCCATTGTGGTATCTGGCCTTTGATCTTTGCCTTTTGGATAATTTTACATTGGTAAGTTTTTATTGTGCTGCTCCATGAATAATGTACTTTTGAGAACTTCCTGCAGGGCAGGTCTTGTCTTTATGAATTCCCTCAGTGTTTGCTTGTCTGGGAAAGATTTTATTTCCCCTTAATATATGAAACTTAGTTTGCAGGATACAAAATTCTAAGCTAGGCATTACTCTATTTGAGAAGACTGACCTGGGATGGGGTCCCAATCCCTCCTGGCTTGGAGGGTCTCACTTTAGATGTCTGGAAAAATTGAAAGCATTCCTGCCAAGAACAGGCACCAGACAAGTATGCTCTCTATCACCACTTCTATTCAACGTAGTGCTGGAAGACCTAGCCAGAGCAATAAGCCAAGAGAAGGAAATCAAGGACATCCAAATGGGACCAGAAGAGGAAAAACTATCACTATTAGCAGAAGCTATGATCTTATATTTGGAAAACCCCATGGACTCTGCCAAGAGATTACTGGAATTGATAAGTTCAGCAAAGTCTCAGGTTACAAAATCAACATACACAAATGAATAGCACTCATATATGCCAACAACAGTCAAACTGAGAACCAAATAAAAGACTCAATACCTTTCACAATAGCAAAAAAGAAATTAAAATAACTAGGAATATATATAACTAAGGAGGTGAAGGATCTCTATAGGGAAAACTACAAAACACTGAAGAATGAAACAGCAGAGGATGCAAACAGATGGAAAATTATACCATGCTCATGGATTGGCAGCATCAACATTGTTGAAATGTCTATACTACCCAAGGTGATCTACAGATTCAATGCAATCCCTATCAAAATACCAACATCATGTTTAACAGATGTAGAAAAATAATTCTACACTTTGTATGGAACTGGAGAACACTTGATATAGACAAAGCAAACTTAAGTAAAAAGAACAAAATGGGAGGCATCAATCTACCAGACTTCAAGCTATAGTACAAGGCTTTAGTAACCAAAACAGCATGGTACTGGCATAAGAATAGAGACATAGACCAATGGAACAGGATTGAGATCCCAGACATAAAACCATCCTCATATAGAAATCTGAATTTTAACAAAGCAGACAAAAACACAGAGCCATTCTGAAAATGGCAGTCTGGTACAGTCCTCCTAACTCATTGATCCTAGGGAAGGATGTGAAGAACAACAATGGCTGACTGCATGCAGATCACTCACTCTGAAAACAGCATTGTGAACTTACAGAGAATCATCATGGGACACTCAGTGCAAGAAAACAGGAGACAGGGAGATACATTCACAAAGATCGGAGTGTGCAGGGAATACAATAAAGATAGCGTAGGAAGGATGTGCTCGACAGGTCAGCACAGTGTGAACTGACATAAAGGTGGTCATGCACCATCCTCACAGACATTCCAGCTACTCAGTCACGGACAAGCCCAGATTGGTGCAAAGTTGTTGCTCAAGACAGCAGGCTCTGTGAAGAGGAAGTAATTGTGGGAACCATACGGAATTCTTGGGTGCACTGTACAGGGACCACACAAGGCTGGGTAGGGACTGGGCTGAGATACAGCTTCCCAGGACAGTACACAGGAATCTGGAGAAGGGCACCTAGACCCTGGAAGGCAGGGGGACCAGGTCACAGCAGTGGAAAGGAGAGTAACAGGTTACAACTTTAGTGGCTGTCAGCAGTTACCTCCGTGGTACCCAGGCAGGTTGAGAGCTGTGTCCACAGTGTGACCTGAGCACTCCTGTATGCCAAATTGGCAGTCAGCAGCCATCTTTAAGGTCTCCTGCCTTGAGCTGTTGTTAGCTAGGTCTCTAGCTTGAGCCCACTCCCCACGCAGAGGTTCTTCTTCCTGGACTCGACAGGCTATGCCCTTGGTGGCTGTAGACAGCTGCCTCCATGGGTTCCGTGTGGGATGAGGTCCCTGATCTGTACTGGTGTGACCTTTGTGTATTGGAAACTGTTTGCAGCCCGTCCATCCAGTCCTTCCACCACAGCTCTGCCCTTCTCCTATGTGATCAGTTCTAGTGCTGGCTCTCCAGGTCTCTGTCCTCCCCTACCCCAGAGAATGGTCAATTTGAAGGATGCTGTGCCATAGTGACTCACTGTGTATAAATACTGGTTCTCATGACACCTGAGTGCCTCAAGTGCCACAGGCTGAACCAGTGCAACTCCCCATAACCCTACTCACTTAATAGGGAGTTTTGCTTGATCCAAGAGTGCCTTCAGCTGCCACTATTCTCCCCAGTGGTAGCATTCCCCTGGAGGATATTTCTAGGTATAGAGATGTCCACCTGCCTCGGCTTGGGTCTAGTGGTGGATAAGGGGTGTACAATTGGAGATCCACCTATCATCCACTGACACACGGAGATGCACATCAGAGGGCCTGACACACGAACTGTGGAAAAGCTCAAGATACCACAAGTGGTCTGATCAGAAAGGGAAGTACCCGAGCTTGTGGACAGGGAAGAAAAAACCTGGGTAGAGACCTCATCAAATGCACCAATTGGCCCCTCCCATCAGAATTAGCCCTCCAAGCATGGAGAGAGAGAGCTCTGAATTCCATAGCAGAAGGCCACCATTGCAGCCATATAAGCAACCTCTGATCTGTGTAGAAGTTTAATCACCCTAGCTCTCATGCTGTAGCTGCAAGCTATCTTGCTTCTCCCCTTACCTCAGGGAGAGCATGGTCAAAGTAACCCCTGGGAGCCACATGGATACTCCCTAAGTTTGGGGCTTTCATATACTCCACCTGGGGGACCAGCGCCTGCCATGGGTACAGCAGATTACCTAGGTAACTGGCTCCTCCACACAAACTACAGTCAACTACAGTGGGAACAACCCCATAGCTAAAAATATTGCTTTCCACCTCAAGCTATAAGGGGGCAGTGGATTTGTACACTCAAGAACAATACACCAGCTTGGAGCTCAAGTTGGGAGAACAAACTCACTACAATCTACTGGGAAGAGGTGAAGACAACAGGTCAGAGGTAACCCAAGAGTTCCACCAAACTTGCTAAAATACACCTAAGGCAATACAGACCAGTACATCTCTCCCTGGCTCTGCCAGGGAATGATTCTCAGGGTCTTGAAGACAGGACCACAAATTAGCCCTAGCACCCCCAGCTCTTGACTGAGAGGCCAGATGAGAAAGAATTAGCAAAAGAACTCAGGAAACATGAAAAATCAGAGCAAAAAGTCACCCACAAAAGAAATCATTAGCTCCTTAGCAACGGATACCAACTTAAATAAAATGGATAAATTGACAGAAGAGGAATTTTGTTTACGGATTATAAGAAAGCTCAATGAAATTCAAGAGAAAATTGAATCCAAGCACAAAGAAACCACAAGAACAATGCAAGATACGAATGAAAAATTCTCTAAAGAAATTGAAATTTTACAGAAAAACCAAACAGAAATACTGGAATGAAAAAGGCATTCAAAAATCCACGAAACACTGTGGAAAGCCTTGATAATAGGCTGGATCATGCAGAGGAAAGAATCTCAGAGCTGGAAGATAACTCCTATGCACTAAACAAATGAGTCGAAGAGAAAGAACACAAAAGCAAGAGATATCACCAAAGCACAAAAGAAATGTGGGATTATGTAAACAGGCCAAACATAAGAATCATAGGCATCCATGAGGGCAAAGAAGAAAATTCACAAGGGCTGGAAAATCCATATGAAGGAATAATAGAGGAAAATTTCCATTGTCTAGCCAGAAATCTCGACATCCAGGTACAAGAAGCACACAGGATTCCGGGGAGACTCAACATGAAAACGTAATCCCCATGCCACGTACTTATTAAGCTAGCCAAATTACACAAAAGAGGCACTCCTTCAAGCAGTAAGGCAAAAACAGCTGATAACCTACATAGGAAAATCTATCAGATTAACTGCAGATTTCTCAACTGAAACCTTACAAGCCAGAAGGGACTGGGCCCAATCCTCAGTCTTCTAAAACAAAATAATGGCCAACCCAGAATTCTTTATCCGGCAAAACTAAGCTTCTCATATGAGGGAGAAATAAAGACTTTCTCAGACAAGCAATCATTGGTAGAATTTGTGAAGTCCAGACCTGCTATGCAAGAAGTACTCAGACCTGCATTGTACATTAACCAGCTCAAAAGACACCCACCAGTGTAAAATTACCCAAAAGCTAAAAGTCCAGAACCCAGATTTCACAATGGCTCAAGAAGTAAAACAAAACAAGAGTCTACCCAACATGATGAAGAGAAATCCACCCCAAATATCAATTCTCTCAATAGATTTTAATGGTTTGAATTGCCCATTGAAGAGACATAAGCTGGCTGAATGCATAAAAAAATACAAGTCAAGTATCTGCTATCCCAGGAAATGCATCTCACATGCAAGGACTCATTCAGACTCAAGGTGAAAGGATGGCATGCAATGTTCCAGGCAAATGGAAATCAAAAGAAAGCTGGGATAGCCATTCTTATATCAGATATTAAAAACTTTAAAGCAAAAAATGTAAAGAAAGACAAAGGTGGTCACCGTATAGTGGGGAAGTGAAAAATCCTGCAAGAACACTTAACAATCCTAAATATTTATGCACCCAACACAGGAGCACCCAGATACATAAAGAAAATACTGCTAGATTTAGACAATATAATAAAAAGTAATGCCATAATAGCTGGGGACTTCAACATGCCACTGACAGAACTAGACAGATCCTCCAAACAGAAAATAAGCAAAGAAACAATGGACCTAAACAAGACTGTAGAACATTTGGGCCTAACAGACATCTACAGAACACTCCACCCAAATAAGACTGTGTATATGTTCTTCTCATCAGCTCATGTAACTTTCTCTAAAATTGATCATATTCTAGCCACAAAACAGATCTCAACAAATTAAAAAATAGAAATCATACCATGTATCTTTTCAGACCACAGCAGAATAAAATTAGAAATCAATTCCAACAGAAACACATATCTCTATCCAAAATCATGGAAATTAAACAATTCATTGCTGAATGACTTCTGGATCAAGGAGCAGATTCAGATGTATATCAAAAGGTTCTTCAAACTAAATGATAATGGGGACACAAGTTATCAAAACCTGTGGGATACAGCAAAAGCAGTCCTGAGAGAAAAACTTATGGCCTTAAATACCCACATCCAAAAGACATAAAGTTAACAAATCAGTAAACTAATGAACCATCTCAAGGAAATGGAAAAGGAAGAGCAAACCAACCCCACACCCAGCAGAAGAAAAGAAATAACCAAGATCAGAGCAGAACTAAATGAAATCAAGAATAAAAAACTATACAGAAGATTAATGAAAAGAAAAGTTGCTTCTTTGAAAGATAAACAAAATAGGCCACTTGCTAGGTTGACCATAAGCTGAAAGGAAAGGACTCTAATAAGCTCAATTAGAAATGAAAAAGGAGCAGTCACAACTGATATCATGGAAATACAAAATATCATCTTCGAATACTATAAAAATCTCTATGCCCCAAAACATGAAAAGGTGGAGGAAATGGGCAAATTCTTAGAAAAACACTGCCTCCCGAGGCTCAATTAGGAAGAAATAGAATTCCTAAACAGACCAATATCAAGCACCAAATTGAAGCAATAAGCAAAATCTTCTAAACAAAAAAAAGTCCTGGACCAGATGGGTTCACACCTGATTTCTACAAACTGACAAAAAGAACTGGTGCCTATACTGCAGAAATTTTTCTATAATATCGAAAAGGATGGCATCCTCCCAACCTTATTCTACAAAGACAATATTACCTTGATACCAAAGCCAGGAAAGGACAGAACAAGAAAAGAAAACTACAAACCAATATCCCTTATGAATATAGATGTGAAAATTCTCAATAAAATCCTAGCAAACCGAATCCAAATGCACATCAAAAAAATAATTCATCACAATCAGGTGGGCTATATCCCTGAAACATTCACTCTTCGCTGATGATATGATATTATATCTAGAAAACCCCAAAGATTCAACTAAGAGACTAACAGAATTGATAAATGCATTCATCATACTCTCAGGATACAAAATCAATGCACACAAATCCATAGCCTTCATATACACCAATAACAGTCGAGCTGAGAAACAAATCAAAGACGCAATACCTTTCACAATAGCACCCAAGAAAATTAAATATTTAGGAACATATTTAACTAAGAAGATGAGAGACCTATATAGAGTGAACTACGAAACACTGGGAAAAGATATTGCAGAGGATGTAAACAGATGGAAAACCCTACCATGCTGTTGGATCAGTAGATTGAACATTGTTAATTGTCTATACTACCTGATGTGATTTAAAGAATCATTGCAGTCCCTATCACAATACCAACGTCATTTTTTGTTGATCGAGAAAAACTAATTCTACTTTTTGAGGGGATCAAGAGAAGAGCCTGTCTAGAGAAAGCCATCTTAAGAAAAATAATGAATTGTGAGGTATTAATCTCCCAGTCTTCAAACTATACTTCAAGGCTGTAGTAACCAAAAGAGACATATCCCAATGGAACAGGACTGAGAACCCAGATATAAAACCATCCTCATACTGCCATCTGAATTTTGACAAAGTAGACAAAACCATACCCTGGGGGAAAAAGATCCCTATTCAATAAATGGTGCTGGGAGAATTGGATAGCCACATGTAGAAGACTGAAACTAGATCCACACCTCTCTCCTCTCACAAAAATCAATTCAAGATGGATAACAGACTTTAACCTAAGGCATGAAACCATAAAAATTCTAGAAGAAAACATTAATAAACTCTTACAGACATTGTCCTAGGCAAGGAATTTATGAAGAAGATCCCCAAAGCAATCACAGCAGCAACAAAAATACATAAATGGGACCTGATCAAATTAAACAGCTTTTGCACAGCCAAGGAAACTCTCACTAGAGTGAACAGACAAGCTACAGAATGGGAGAAAATATTTGCATGCTACACATCTGGTAAGGAGCTGATAATCAGAATTTGTACAGAACTTAGGAAAATCAACAAGAAAAAAATCAAACAACCCCTTTAAAAAGTGGGCAAAGGACATGAACAGAAACTTTTCAAAAAAGACAGAATAATGGCCAGCAAACATATAAAAAATTGCTCAACTTCTCTAATCATCAGGGAAATGCAAATCAAAACCACAATGAGACATCACTTAACTCCAGTGAGATTGGCTTATATCAAAAAGTCCCAAAACATCAAATTTGGGCGGGGATGCAGAGAGATAGGAACACTCATACACTGCTGGTGGGACTGCAAATTAGTACAACCTCTATGGAAAGTAATATGGAGATACCTCAAAGAACTAAAAGGAGAACTACCATTTGATCCAGCAATCCCACCACTGGGTATTTACACAAAGGTAAGAAAACACATTCTATAACAGAAACATCTGCACTTGAATGTTTATATCAGCAGAATTCATAATTGCAAAGATGTGGACACAATCCAAGTGCCCATCAATATATGAGTGGATTGATAAAATGTGGTATATGTATACCACAGAATACTACTCAGCCACAAAATACACTGGTGAACTAATACCTCTTGTATTATCCTGGAAGGAACTGGAGCTAATTTGTCTAAGGGAAGTATCTCAAGAATGGAAAAACAAGCACCACATGTACTCACCATGAAATTGGTACTAATTGATCAACACTTATCGGCATATATGGAATTAACATTCACTGGGTGTCAGGTAGGTGGGAGGGGGGAGGGCCATGGGTAATTTCATGCCTAAGGCGTGCAGTGCTCACTATCTGGGGGATGGGCATGCTTGTAGCACTGCCTTGGGCAGTGCAAAGTCTATACATGTAACCTGTAAGTTTGTACCCCTGTAATACTCTTAAATAATAAAAAAGAAGTATTCAAACCATAAAGAAAAAAAATTCAAGAAGAAAATTTGGAAAAACTCTTATAGATATCGGCCTAGGCAAAGAATTTATGAGGAAGACCCCAAAAGCAATCACAGCAACAACAAAAATAAATGAACAGGGCTTGATTAAATTCAAAAGTTTCTGCACAGCCAAGGACTGTGAGCAAGTAGACAAACTACAGAATGGGAAATATTTGCATGCTGTACTTCTGATAAAGAGCTGATAACCATAATCTACAATGAACTCAAGCAAATCAGTAGGAAAAAATCAAATAACACCATTAAAATGTGGGCAAAAGACAGGAACAGAATCTCTGCAAAAGAAGATAGACTAATGGCTAACAAACATATGAAAAAATGTTCCATGTCTCTAATCATCAAGGAAATGCAAAACAAAACCACAATGAGATATTACCTAATTCCGTGAGAATCACTTTTATCAAAAATTCCCAAAACAGCAGACGCTGGCAAGGTTGCGGAGAAAAAGGTACACTTATACACTGTTGATGGGACTGCAATCTAGTTCAACCTTTATGGAAAGTATAACGGAGGTACCTGAAAGAACTAAAAGTAGACCTACTGTTTGATCCAGCAATCCCACTACTAGGTATTTTCCCAAAGGAAAAAAAGAAAGGCATTTTATAAAAAAGGCACTTGCACTGGAATGTTTATAGCAGCACAATTCACAATTGCAAAGGTATGGAAACAACCCCAGTGCCCATCAATACATGAGTGGATTAATAAAATCTGGTATATGTACACCACGGATTGCTACTCAGTCATAAAAAAATGGTGATCTAGTGTCTTTTGTAACAACTTGGGTGGAAATAGAGACCATTCTTCTTAGTGAAGTATCATAGGAATGGAAAAAGAAACACCACATGTACTCAATACTAAATTGGATCTAACTGATCAACACTTGTGTGCACATATGGAAGTAAACCTCAATGGAAATCAAGTAGATGGGAGGAGTGAGGGGGATGGGTAAATTCACACTTAACTAGTACAATGCACACTATCTGGGTGAAGGACATACTTATAACTTTGACTCAACCTGTACAAAATCAAATTATGTAACCAAAACGTGTGTACCCCCATAACATTCTGAAATAAATTTAAAAAATTACTTATATAAAAGAAAAGCTTTGTGAAATTTTTCTAGGCGATGATTTCTTGACTAGGACACCAAAAGTACAAAAGTAAAGCAAAGTAGATATGTGGGACTCCATAAAACTAAAAATCTTCTTCTTAGCAAAGGAAACAATCAACAGAGTGCAAAGGCACACTATAGAATGGAAGAAAATATTTGCAAACCATATATCTGATGAAGTATTAATATCCAAGATATGTAACTCCTAAAAGTCAATAGCAAAACAAAACAAAACAACCCCATTTAAATGACTTCAATACACATTCCTTCAAAGAAGATATACAAATATCCAACAGGTATATGAAAAAAATGCTCAAGCACACTGATAATCATCAGGGTAATACACAACCAAACAATGAGAATTCATCTCACACTTGATAAGACGGCTCTTATCAAAATAACAAAAATAACAAGTGTTGGTGAGACTGTGGAGAAACATTGTTGATGAGAATGTACAATGCCACAGCCACTATGGAAAACATTATGAAGTTTCCTCAGAAAATTAAAGATAGAACTATCATATCACCCCAAAATTCCACTTCTTTGTATTCATCCAAAAGAATTGAAATCAGGATCCTTTTAAAAATTTTTAATTGACACATAACAATTGTACATATTTATGGGGTACAATGTGATACTTCTTTACCTGTATACAACTTGCAATGATCTTATCATGGTAATTAGCTTATCCATCACCTCAAAAATTTATCATTTATTTGTGTTGGGACCATTCAAAATCCTCTTTTCTAGCTATTTGAAAATATAGTGTAAAGTTTTGTTAACTATAATCACACTACAATGCTGTAGAATACTAGAATTTATTCCTCCTAACTATAGTATTACATCTCTATACCAACTTCTCCCCATCCCTTCCTCCCTACTACCATCCTCAGCCTCTAGTAATCACTATTTTACTCTCTACTTCAATGAGGTCAACTCATTTAGCTTCCAAATATGCATGAGAATATGTGGTCTTTACCTTTCTGTACCTATCTTATTTCACTTAATATAATGTCCTCCAGGCTCTTCCATGTTGCTACAAATGACAGGATTTCTTCTTTTTATGGCTGTATAGTATTCCATTGTGTATATATACCACATTTTCTTTATCCATTCACCTATTGATGAACACACAGGTTGGTTCCATATTTTACCTATTGTAAATAATGTGGCAATAAACATGAAGGTTCAGTTATCTCTTCAACATACTGATTTCCTTTCTTTAGGATATGCACACAGTAGTGGAATTGCTGGATCATATGGGAGTTCTACTTTTAGTTTTTTTGAGGAGCCTCCATACTGGTTTCACTAATGGCTATAATAATTTATATTATCACCAACAGTGTATAAGAGTTCCCTTTTCTCCAAATTCTCTCCAGCATTTGTTATTCTTTGTCTTTTTGATAAAAAAACATTATAATTAGGATGAGATGATATCTCATAATGGCTTTGATTTGCATTTCCCTGAATGGTGTCATTGAACATTTTTTCACATACTTGGCCATTTTTATATATTCCTTTGAGAAATGTCTACTGAGATCATTTGACCATTTCTAAGTCAGATTATTTGTTTTTAATTTTTTTTTAATTTTGTCATTAAATTGTTTGAATTCTTTGTTTATTCTGGAATCAATCCCTTGCAAATGAATAGTTTGCAAATGATGGTTGTATCTTCACTCTATTGATTGTTTTCTTTCCTGTGCAGACGCCTTTTAGTATGATATAATCCTGAAGGGGTGAGGAACCTGCGGCCTTGGGGCCACATGTGTCCTTCTGGATCCTTGAGTATGGCCTTTTGACTGAATCCAAATTTTATTTTATTAAAAGGATTTGTTCTGTAAAGTTTGGATTCAGTTGAGGGGCTGCACTTGGGGATCTGGAGGGCCACATGTGGGTCTTGAGGCTAAAGGTTCCTCACCCCTGTTTGGGTCTTACATTTAGATCTTTAATCCACTTTGAGTTAATTTTTGTATATGGTGATAGATAGGGTTCTAGTTTCATTCTTCTGCATATGGGTATCCAGTGAAATCAGGATCTTGAAGGATATCAGCACTTTCATGTTTATTGCAGCATTATTCACAAATATGGACACAATTTAAATGGCCATGGACAGTTGAATGGATAAAGAAATTTTGGCATATACATATAATGAAATATGGAAAGAAAGAAATCTTGTCATATGTGACAACATGGATAAACCTGAAGGACATTATGCTAAGTGAAATTGGCTAGTTACAGCAGGATAAATACTACATGATTCCACTTATATAAAGTATCTAAAACAGTCAAACTTACAGAAACAGGGAGTAGAATAGCGGTTGCTGGGGACTTGGGGTGGGGGAGAATGGGGGGTTGCTGTTCAAGGATACAGTTATACAAGCAAAGTAAGTTCTAGAAGTCTGATATACAACATTGTGCCTATAGTTGACAAAATACTGTGTTGTTCACTTAAAAATTTCATAAGAGAGTAGATCTCATTTTAAGTGTTCTTGCCACAATAAAAAACTAAATAACAACATATGGAAAATTGTATCAGAGGCCCGAAAATGAACACATTCCTACTGAAAGCGGTAGCAAAGACGCTACAGTTATTTATGGCTTAACAAAGAACAATGGCTGCCTTGAAAAAGAGGAAGTAATCCAAAAATAAATGTGGAAATTAGTGACAGGGATAAGGGCAGAATATTTTAACCATGAGGTATTTTTGTAGTATTCCTTGAATTACACTCTGTCTACTTAAGAGACACAAAACAAGGAGTACCAAAGTAAGACTGAAGCATTGTCGTCACAAGGCTCTAAAAGCCAATGCTAATTGGCAACACTCCCTTTAGGTATCTGGAGCTCACATTAACATAAGTCTCTCCCCTGTCTATACAGAGGAACAGGTAGCTCTTTAGGAAACTACTAGGTACCTAAGAATTGCTGAACGGAATAAGTATGTCTCACATATATAAACACACTATACATCAGTAGTTGACATTGGGATGGAAGGTATAGTTTTGTAAGCATTTTTTTTCTAATTTACTTTACAAAGTACATTATCTACAGTTTATTGGATGTATTACTACTATATTACTATATACAAAATACTAACATCATTTATGGCTTATTGGGTATACTACTATTATATACTACTATTGTAGCACTTATTAAGTTCCATTTGTATTATAGTTATTAGCATACATATATTATGCCCTTTGCTAGAGAGTAAGCAACTTGAAAGCAGTTGTTTTATACATCCTTCTCTGTATCAAGGTGCCATGCTTCTATTAAGCATTCTAAATGTTTACTGAATTTATGAATAAAGCAGTAGTTTTGGGAATTTTTTTACTATCATGTGATTTTTGTTTTCTAAATATGAGAAAAATTTATAGCAATTCACTTTCTTGGCTCTTATTTACTGTTTTGTATCAGTGTAAAAAACTTGTAGTCAGAATTAGTTTAACTTCTTTAACAGAAAGTAGTGAGAGCATCTTGACATATAAAACTGAATCTAGACTGTCAAATCAAAACACTGCTAAAAAGTGAGCAAGACTGAGCCCATGGGAAGGTACAAAGCTCAAAGTTTCTCAGCTAAGGCTGTTGACATGACAGGATTTTCATGGTTCTCTGTTGTAGAAAACATTCCCTTCACGTCTCACAAAGTGCTTCCTGAACAGGGGTTGACAAACTACAGCCAGTGGGCCAAATCCAGCCAGCCATCCCTTTATGTATGGATTGTGAGCTAAGAATGGATTTTACATTTTTAAATAGTTAAAATTTAAAAAGCAAGAAAATTAAAAATTATAAAATTCAAAATTCAATGTAAATAAATGTGGTTTTATTGGAACCCTGTTACACTCATTTATGTACGTGTCATCTATGGATGCTTTCAAGCTAAAGTCAGAGTTGAATACTTATAACAGAGACCAGGTGGTTTGCAAAGCCTGAAATATTTACTCTCTGTCCCTTTACAGAAAAAGTTTACCTACCCCTATTCTACAACATTTATTACATTCGTGCCTCACAATGTGTTTCTAGAACATCCAACAAACACTTAAAAGTTTTTATTATTCTATTTTCTATATTTTGTTAGTTTGATTTTACCACAATCCAAATAAAACACTGATGTATTAAATGTATTCTTAAATTTCTCCATTCACTGTGTGTGGATAGCTAAAAAATGTTAACTTCTAAACATTGCCTTTCCAGAAATCCACTTTAGCAAATGGAGGAAGAATGTTTGTAACTGACTAGGTTATGGCGATATGTGGAAATCTCTGCAAATGAGAAGTTGAATTAAAGGATTAGTAAAATAACAATGACTTGAATCTTAAATAAAATAATTAACTGAGTAAATAAGCAATGACTAAATAATCAGGAGGCAGTTGTTATCACCTCTAAGCAACTATAGTATGCTTAATGATCTACATTATCATATAAGATGTATGAAGTATAATAAAAATTATTCATACATGTAAAATGATAACATTAACATTTATTGTACACTTATATGTGAGGCACTGTTCCAAAAACTTTGCATTTATTGTCTCAGTTAAACTTCCACACAGTCATATGAAATAGGTGCATGTACTTTCCTCTTTTTATGAATGAGAGAAACTGAGGCTTAAAGAGGTTAAATAATTCACTCAGGTCATAGCAGCAAATAATTGGAAAAACTGGCATTTGAACTCAGACACTCTGACTCCAGGATGCACCCTATTGTGCCTTTTTATATAGGGTGCACTAGGAAAGTACCCCAGGACACAAGCACATTTTAGAAAACAAGGAACATTTTAGGTTTCATAGCATGACACGAAGATAAATTTAATTGCTTCTATCAATTAATTAATTTGTCCCTTTAGCATATTACACATATCATCAGAGTGCTTTGTCATTTCCATTAGTTTTATAAAATAAATGATGCCTGATATTTTCGGCAGATTAAGTACAAACTGATATAGACTAAGAAAATAGTGATTCTTATAGGGAGAACAAACCATAAACTACAAAGTCACACTTTGTCTGCTATCCATAACAATTACCAATTTTTCTCTATATTTGGAGCCAGAAGCAAAGAGAAGATCAAAAGACAGGAGAATAACTGGCTAGCATTTGCCACATCAGCAAGAGAATATTGTTATGTACAGGCTCAGACCTGACTTTATAGTGATGTCTGCTTAAAAATCATAGATATGGATTCATGAAACTAATCTTGACAAATTACCATGGTTACTTTTCAATTACAGTTCACTCTAAAATCAACCAGGTATATTTTATAATGACATATTATTTTAGATGTTTTCTAGATCAAGTTTATTTCACCATGGTTATTTCCACTTTGTCACCATTTAAGCTGCCCTTATGGAACCTCCACTTGCTAGTTCAAAGTGTTAGGAGACTGCCTGGGAAGTATTCAGTGAAACCAATTGTCAGTTGCAATAAAAGTCCGTCTAGTTTTCCATTCCTTTCTTGGGTACCTGGTTTCTACTACTGTGTCCCTCCATTACAAAAAATTTCCTGCATGATCAAATAAAACCACATTTACAAAAAAGACTACGAAAAGAAAAACCTTCCTCTGCCATGTGAGATGGTAAATAACACTCTCTCAGCATCTCAGGATGGTTCTGAAGGAAGCCCAATGTGAAGCTATCCAGGTTTTAAAAGTGAAGGTTGCCATTTGACACCTTCCTATTATTCCAGTGTAGTTACAATTATTTCAAAATGAGCCCAATAAAAAAGCCATATAAAATTATATCTTTGGAAAAATTAACTACAGATGGGTAGTGTGTGTATGTATGCACTCAAAAACTAGGAAAGCATATTCTTGGTACAGAAACAATTTTTCACCACTGAAGTGGCCATTGTTAATGAGAAAGTGATGTTAGAAATAAGGTAGTCTCATCATGGCAATTACCTATATATGAGGACATCCTAATACCTAGAATACAAAAATTGGTACTTGTCTAAAGTCTGTAATTGGGAATAATCAGATTGTGTTCCAATTACAAAGTTCACTACTACTTCCATCTAGGAATGGTATAAATATAGATTAACATGCAATAAAATTTCTAGTATAATGTTTCTTTAAATAATCATTGATAACCTTTGGATTGCACTGAGGTGAATTACAATAATTGTATGCTTATTTTCTTATTTGCACTTGGTAAAATTCAAGAATGTGAACGTATAGATTTCTATTTTTTTTTCAAATCTCTCCCTAACAATCACATGCCAAATTCAGCCTGTACAACAAACCACCTCAGAGCTCTCCACACCATGGAAACCCAAACTGAGTATTAAATACAGTCATGTACCACATAATAATGTTTCAGTCAGTGATGTACTGCATATACAATCTTGGTCCAATAAGGTTATAATGGAGCTACCAAATTGTTATTGTCTAATGGCATCACAGCTATCATAATTTTATAGCACAATGCATTACTCACATGTTTGTGATGACATTGACATAAACAAACTTACTGCACTGCCAGTTGAACAAAAGTATTGCACATACAATTGTACATAATATTTGATAATGATAATAAATGACTATGCTAATGGTTTATGTACTTACTACACTATACTATTTTAGGGTGTACTCCTACTTATTAATAAAAAGTTAACTTTAAAATAGCCTCTGGCAAGTCCTTCACAAGCTATTCCAGAAGAAGGCATTGTTACAGAGATGAAAACTCCCTGGGTGTTATTGCCCCTGAAGACCTTCCAGTGTGACAAGATGTGAAGGTGGAAGACAGTGATATTGATGATCCTGACCCTGTGTAGGCCTAGGGTGTGTATTGGTGTCTTAATTTTTAACAAAAACTTTAAAAAAGTAAAAAACAAAATAAAATAACAAATTTAAAAATAGAAAAATCTTATCGAGTAAGAATATAAAGAAAGAAAATATTTTTATACAGCTGTACAATGTGTTTGTGTTTTAAGATAAGTGTTATTAAAACAAGAGTCAAAAAGTAAAAAATTAAGTTTATAGAGTAAAAAATTTATCATAAGCTAATGTTAATTTATTATTGAAAAAATAAAATTTATTTTAATAAATTTAGTGTAGCCCATGTGTAGTGTTTATAAACTCTACAGTAGTATAGAGTAATGTCCTAGGCCTTCACATTCACTCACCACTCACTCACTGACTCACCAAGAGCAACTTGTAGTCCTGCAAACTATTTATGGTAAGTGCTGTGTACAGGTATACCAATTTTTTAATCTTTTATACTGTATTTTTACTATGCCTTTTCTATATTTAGATATGTTTGGATACACAAATACTTACCATTGTCTTACAATTGGCTGTAGCATTCAGTATAGTAACATGCTATACAGGTTTATAGCCTAGAAGAAATAGGATATAGCGTATATTCTACATGTTAGTAGCCTATACCATGAAGATTCATGTAAGTACACTCTATGATGTTCACACAATGACACAATCACCTAAGGATGCATTTCTCACAACATATACCTGTTGTTAAGTGATACATGACTGTAATAAGGAAATGGCTCTTGATTGATGGATATATGGATGGAGATGATTGAATAATTCATTTATTAGTGAAAAATTTCACTAAATGGTGCCATGCTGGATATGAGGAAGGTTATAGCCATTAGCGACATATGATGAATACTCTGTCACAATGGGAATTTTTGATGTGGAAAAATTGTATGTATATAATAATAATCTCAGAGAAATGGCAAATTATGAAAAAATCTTTTAAAAATTTTTTTCACAGAAACAGGGTCTCTGTCACCCACACTGGACTGCACTGGTGCAATCAGCCTCCTGAGTAGGTGGGATTACAGGCGTGAGCCACTGTGTCCCATGAAAAAAGTCTTAAAAACAGGTTGTTTAGTATTTCTAAAGCCCAGAAAAAACAATTGAGTCTAAAAATAAGATACAACGATGAAAAAAGATGAATAATTTACCAAGAATATGTTTTAGGCGTAGAGATAAAGTTACTTTCCAGACTGGGAGGAGATATTAAAGGAACTAATACTACTACCCTCCATGAAATGTAGCAGATACTGCATAATGATGAAAGCCTCAGGAGTGGAAGATTTCAGAGATATCAGCATAGGAACAGTTTAAAGCAAAAATAACTTAAAAGTCTTACCATTTTATACACTGTATATTATACTGTGTATATGATATATAGAACATAATCCGTATGTTTCTCATTTGTTTGGAATATGCTAATCTCATGAAAATTACAAATTATTTTATTTACAGTGCAGTGTTCAAATGTTAATGTTTATTTTAGTGTTAAATATACATAAAATGGAAAAAAAGAGACTCATGTGGTTTGCTTTATTTAATATTTAAAGAGTCTATACTCCTCAATAAAATATGAGAAAAGCCAAGGGTTTTGGCAACACTGTCCAGCAAAAGAAGCAACTCAAATATAAGATTAGCTGCAGGTTTGGGGTCTGTGGTATTGTCTTTCTCCTTTCAACGTTTTCTCACAGTAAATCCTTGAAGTTTAACAGGAGCAAGGCACGTAGCACTCCGGAAGGCCGAGGTGGGAGGACTGCTTAAGCTCAGGAGTTCGAGACCAGCCTGAGCAAGAGCGAGACCCCATCTTTAAAAAAATAAATAAATAAATAAATAAGAGGAGGAAGGCAAAGGAATGGGGGTGAAGGATGCAGAGCTAGGTGAAGCTCATACTCAAAATTGCGTGAGTAATTTATGGTGGCAGAATTTGGGGCTTTCCATTATATCTCACCATGAGATTCCAGCAAATTACCACAAAATAAAGCTCTTCTTTAAAAAAAAAAGTGAGTTCAAATTGTGATTTACCAAGGTGATCAGTATGAGTAGAATTTACTAAATAGCATCTTCTAAGGAAAAGTTTCTAATTCAATTAGATATTCTAACTGTAGTAATATTCCTCTAAAAATAATTGCTACTTTTATCAAGGCCAATTCCATCATCTTAAATCACGTTTTTCCTCTGCTAATAAAATTAACACACCTAGCAAAAATTAGTGGTATAAATACAGTAGCTTCCATCAACAAATAGCAATAGGCCTCAGTTCATACCCAAGGTATTTAGACACAATCTTTATAACATAGTTCCAAAGCAACCCTGACTTCATAACATTTTCATCCCTAACATACACTGGGCTCAGATGAACATCGTCCTTTAATTCATGTTGACTTCTGTTGCACCTGGAGTCACAGTTTTGAAACAAATCTAGAGGTGAGAAGCCCCTCCATAAATCAATTCCTACTTCAGTTCACTCCCTCTTAGGAAAGGAATTAAAACAGTGAAGAAAAAAAGAGTTAAGAAAGGGAGAAAGAGAAAAGCTCAGATTTTGGAAAATAACAGGAGCTTAGACGTGGTCTATATCTAGCCTAGAATGGGGATCCGCCGTGACACTCTCAACCTTTTGATTTCTACATTATTTGGCATTAAGTGCAAGATTGTGACTTTCCAGCATACCAGACTTATCTATAGTTAAATGCATGCCCTAATAAGCATTTATTAATGAAATACCAAATAAGTGATTTGAGGTTGCCTCCTATTCAATTCTCAGAATACTTGACATTAATTACAAGGACAAAATCAGTATGAAAATTCCCCATTCCCTCCTTTTCCTGGGCATGTGTTCTTAGTTTTCAACAAATAGGAAGAATGAGCTTACAGTTATTGATATAAATAACTAAATATGAAGAAGGTTTTTAAAAACTTAAGTAAAATTTAAAGGTCATGTGTTAATATTTATGCTAGTTAAGTTTCATTTAGGCATTGTGTGAGTAAAACAAAACATATTTAGTTAATTACACCTTGAGAACAAGACATGGTTTTTGAAAGTGACCTTTTGTAAGAAGTTTGTATGTATTTATGTATCTGTATCTATATCTATCTATTTATCTATCTATATACATACATTGGTTGAATAGGATTATGGAAACTTTGATATGAAGATTTTAGAATCATTTTTGTAATTTCCAATTAAAGTTGAAAAGCTAGAAAATCATATAAAATCAAAACATTAATATAAAAATTAAAATCTTTTGGAGGACATGTTCTTTAGAATTCAAATTAATATAAATAAAAATCATCCTGTGTTTTATTAAATCTTCTTGATGTGGTCAAATAGATGTGTTTTTAAAGGGTAAGTTGCTCCAAATCAATGATCTCTTGGTTCTCACATATCAACTACTAAAGCAAAAAGGCCGGGAAATTATCGAGATATCTGTAGTTTACTCTTTTACTCATAAATGTACTTATTATTCTCCAGCATTGTAGATGCAACTTTGGCCATAGCAGCTCTTAGTGATGTGAACACTGTTCTTGCAGATCCTAGAGCATACCAGACTTTTAGGGTATGCTAAAAGCCTTTTTAGGGTGATGGATGTAGAGATGAGGAGAGATAGTATTATACCACAAATAATTAGTTCCATGTGTTTTATTTATTTGATCACACATAAGCATCAAAGCATGCCTTCTGGGAAATAGTGCAATAACACAGCAGTATCAAGGATGAGTGATGAGCATCAATATAAAGATGTTTTATAAAAAGAATAGGTTGAATAACTAGCTTGAATTCAATAAATAGAGTATATTCTGATGTTACACCGTATACCATGCTCAAAACTATTAATAAACCAATTCATGTATTTAATGCTTTAGAGTCTGCAGTGTAATTTACTAAATGGTCTTGCATCAATCAGAAAAAAAGATATGAAAAGCCTTATAAATACTAGATATGCAAAGGGATTAACCACTAAAAATACTTAATAGCTCATTAGCTTACAAGTGTTTTTTAAAGACACATTTAAAATATAAACAATTATGACTCAACAAAACAGTAGCAATTCTCTATTGATTTATTAACCATAAATTACTATTGGTGATTCAGCATGAAAAGATATAGGTATTGAAATTCTGTTTTTCAAAAACTTGTAAATTAAATGTTAAAAGTATGTGATGATCAAGCAATTTAAGAAGGACTTAAGCATATATGCAGTTCTATCTTAAATTAACCTTAGGAGGACTATCATTATATTTTATTCATTCAAAATGAAAGAATAATGAAATACTATATATTAATTTTGCACAGTGTATCCCCCACATGGGTCTTCTTCCCACCTCTTTGGATTTGTATTTTCCCCAAATGTCTAGAATTCTCAAACACTTGTAAACATCTATGCTAAGCTCAAAGGATAAAAGGAAATGATTTTTGCAAGTGGAATTACATATTATTTGAGCTTTAGTGGAAGCACTACCAGATATTTCAAGAACTTTTATGTTTTTGCAAGTATTCTCTTCTGTTTTAATGACCTAAAACGTAGAGTAGAACCAGCAAAACTTACTCATTTAATTTTGCAAGCCACTTTGCTTTTTTTGTCTGTTTCTATTTATTTATTTATTTATTTATTTATTTATTTATTTATTTATTTATTTATTTATTTCAGAATATTATGGGGGTACAAACACTTCGGTTACATATGCTGCCTATGCACTGCCCAAGTCAGAACTACAATAGTGAACATCCCCCGGACAGTGTGCTCCACACCCATTAGGTGTGAGTTTTCCCATCCCCTCCACCCTCCTCCCACCTGCCCGACCCCTGATGAATATTATTTTCATGTATGCACATAAGTATTGATCAGCTAGTACCAATTTGATGGTGAGTACAAGTGGTGCTTGTTTTTCCGTTCTTGTGATACTCTGCTTCAAAGAATGAGCTCTAGCTGCATCCAGGATAATACTAGAGGTATTAATTCACCATCATTTTTTATGGCTGAGTAGTACTCCATGGTATACATATACCACATTTCATTAATCCACTCATGTATTGATGGGCACTTGGGTTGTTTCCACATCTTTGCAATTGTGAATTGTGCTGCCATAAACATTCAGTGCAGATGTCTTTATTATAGAATGTCTTTTCTTCCTTTGGGTAAATACCCATTAGTAGGATTGCTGGATCAAATGGTAGTTCTACTTGTAGTTCTTTGAGGTATCTCCAGACTATTTCCCATAGAGGTTGTGCTAGTTTGAAGTCCCATCTGCAGTGTTTGAGTGTCCCTATCTCTGTGCATCCATGCCAACATTTGTTGTTTTGGGAATTTTCATATAAGCCAATCTCACTGGAGTTAAGTGATATCTCATTGTGGTTTTGATTTGCATTTCCCTGATGATTAGAGAAGTTGAGCAATTTTTTATATGTTTCTTGGCCATTATTCTGTCTTCTTTTGAAAAATTTCTGTTCATGTCCTTTGCCCACTTTTTAATGGAGTTGTTTGATTTTTTCTTGTTAATTTTCCTAAGTTCTGTATAGATTCTGGTTATCAGCCCATATCAGATGTGTAGCATGCAAATATTTTCTACCATTCTGTAGGTTGTCTGTTCACTTCAGTGATAGTTTCCTTGGCTGTGCAGAAGCTTTTTAATTTGATCAGGACCCATTTATTTATTTTTATTGCTGCTGTGATTGTTTTGGGGGGTCTTCTTCATAAATTCTTTGCCTAGGCCAAGGTCTATAAGAGTTTTTCCAATGTTTTCTTCTAGAATTTTTATGGTTTCATACCTTACATTTAAATCTTTTATCCATCCTGAATTAATTTTTGTATATGATGAGAGATAGGGATCCTGTTTCATTCTTTTGCATATGGCTATCCAATTTTCCCAGAGCCATTTATTGAATAGGGCTGCTTTTCCTTACTGTATGATGTTGTCTGCTTTGTCAAAGATCAGTTAGTTGTAGGTAGATGGTTTTATTTCTGGGTTCTCTATTCTGTTCCTTTGGTTTGTGTTCTACTTTTATACCAGTATCACACTGTCTTGGTGACTAGCCTTGCAGTATAATTTGAAGACAGGTAATGTGATGCCCTGAGATTTGTTATTTTTGCTTAAAATGGTTTTGGATATTTGGGCTCTTTTTTGGTTCCAAATGAAGCTTAGAATTATTTTTTCTAGATCTGTGAAATCCGACATTTGTATTTTAATGGGTATCATGTTGAATCTCTAAATCACTTTGGGCAGTATGAACATTTTAGTGATCTTATTCTAACAATCCTTAAGCATGGGATGTTTTTCCATTTGTTTGTTTCATCTACAGCTTCATTCATCAGTGTTTTATGGTTCTCCTTGTATAGATCTTTCTCTTCCTTGGTTAAGTATATCTCTAGGTAATTTCTTACCTTTGTAGCTATTGTAAATGGTATTGAGTCCTTTATTTGACTCCCAACTTGAATGTTATTAGTATATATTATTAGAAATGCTACTGATTTGTGTACATTGATTTTGTAACTGGAGACTTTGCTGGATTTTTATCAATTCTAGGAGTCTTGTGGTGGAGTTTTTAGGGTTTTTCTAGATACAAGATCATATCTTCAGTAAACAGGAATAGTTTGACTGCATCTTTCCCAATTTGGATGCCCTTTATTATTTCTTTCTCTTGCCTGCTTGCTCATAGTACTTCCAGTACTATGTTGAATATAAGTGGTGACAGTGGACACTTTTGTGTTGGTCCAGGTCTTAGGAGGAACACTTTCAGCTTTTCCTTATTCAGTATGATGTTGGCTGTGCGATTTTCACATATAGCTGTTATAATTTTGAGGTATGTTCACTAGTATGAGTCACTAGTTGTAGCTGTTGTTCTTTTTGACCATTTTGACTTCAACCTTTATAATAGAAGATTGAAAGATTTACATAGCACCATTACAGTAGTGATATATTTTGATGTTTGTTTATGAATTTACCTTTACTTGTGAGTTTTATACTTTCATGTGTTTTCATGATAGTAATTTTCATCCTTTCATTTCTAGTTGCAGCACTCTATTAAGTATTTCTTGTAAGATCAATCTAGTGGTGATGAGTTCCCTCAGCTTTTGTTTGTCTCAGGTTTTTATTTCTCCTTTAGTCCCGAAGGATAGCTTTTCTGGATATAGTATTTATGGAAGACCGTTTTGTTTTTTTATTCTATCGGTTTGAATATATCATCATATTCTCTCCTGGCCTGTAAATTTTCCACAGAGAAATTTTCTGATAGTCTAATGTGTATTCCCTTATATGTTATTTAATAGTTTTCTCTTGCAGTTTTTAGAGTTCTCTCTTTGTCTTTGACTTTTTAAAGATCATTAATAATGTGCCTCGGAGAGGATCTTTTTTGTATTATTGCTCATTGTGAGTTTTTGAGGTTCCTGGACATGAATGTCCTTATCTCTCCAAAGACTTGGGAATTTTTCAGCTATTATTTTGTTAAATAGGTTTTCTGTGACTTGCTCCATCTCTTCTCCCTCTGATACTCTTATAATGAGAAAGTTTCTTTGATAAATGGTGTCCTATAAGTCCTGTAGACTTTCTTCTTTCTCCTTTATTCTTATTTCTTTTTTAATTCTCTGATTGGGTTATTTCAAAAGTCCTGTCTTCAAGTTCAAAGATTATATCTTCTGCTTGATCTAGTCTGTTGTTGAAGCCTTCAATTGTATTTTTTATTTCATTCATTGAATTCTCAAGCTCCAAGATTTCTGCTTCTCATGATATTTATCTCTGTTGAATTCCTCAATCAGATCATGAATTGATCTGAATGTTTCCCTGATTTTATTGAATTATTTGTCTGTATTCTCTTGTATCTTGGTGCATTTGCTTGAAATCATTATTTTAAATTCCTTTCTAAGCATTTTATAAATATCCTTTCCTTTGCGGGCTGTTACTGGAGACTTATTGTGTTCCTGGGAGGGGCATGTTTCCTTAATTTTTCATGCTTCTTGTGTCCCTACATTACTATCCATGTATCTAGTGGACTAGTCACTTTTTTCCACAATTTTATGGAGTAGCTTTCATAGAGAGAGACTTTTTCCTGTAAATTGTTCATAGGGTGTTAGTTGCATACAATATATTTGATTTGATTCTGGGTGGATTCAGTAACATGGTTTCCATGCAGTTTCCTCAACTATAATCCTCATCAGCTATACATGCATTTGTGTCAGTGGCCCAGGCTCTAGGGATTTGAGATGGCAGTGGCACAGTTTTGCTTGGTTAGGGGGTACTGGGCTGGCTGTTGGGCTGAGTGTGTGTGGCTGCAGTAGGCCAACAGAGTGGGTGGCAAGCTTTCCAGTGGGATGGGGTTACTGAAGGACTGGCTGTCAGAGTGAGCATGGGCACACACAGGCACATGTGGTTGTAGCAGGCCAACCACCTGTTCAGTGGCTTCCCTACTGGGCAGGTAGAACTGTTCCCCTAGGGTGGGGGAGTTGTGTGCTTTTGGATGCCAAGGTCTTGGTTCGTATGTTATGCCTAGGTTCCTGGAAGCCAAGGTTTTGATGCCATAGGCAACCATGTCCGTGAATGTGATGGAATGACTGTGGGGCCTCAGGGATCAAGAGAAGCAGTGGCTATTGGCCCCCAGGACAGGATACACTCTAGTAGAGGGTCAGGTGTCAAGATTGTGCCCTGCCTTATCAGTTTAGGCCATGCAGGTGTAGAAGCACATTTATGAGAAAGTTTTCAAGAGCTTGGAATCATTTTTAGTGGATTAATTAATTTAAGTCAAGAGGAAATTAGGCTGGGCATGGTGGCTCATACCTGTAATCCTAACACATTGAGAGGCCAAGGTGGGAGGATCACTTGAACCCAAGAGTTCAAGACCAGCCTGAGCAATAGTGAGACCTTATCACTACAAAAAAATAGAAAAATTAGCTGGGTGTTGTGGTGCATGCCTATAATCCCAGATACTTGGAGGGTCACTTAAGCTCAGGAGTTGGAGGCTGCAGAGAGCTATAATGATGCCATTGCACTCTAGCCTGGGCAATAGAGTGAGACCCTGATTGAAAAAAGAAGATAATAATTACCCTAAAGATAAAAACCAGGTGTTCTAAAATGCCTAGAAAACCTGACCTGCAAAATTTTGTCAACTGAAACTTACAAGTTATTTTCCATTGTTGCTCAGAAAGTTCAATGACAAATTTTCTGTTGTTTTGATTATTTCAATCCATAGTTTGATAGTTTTCACTGATTCTTCATTGTCTACAATATCTTCTTTTGAATTGCAACTTTTTGAGAACCTGAGAATGTGAATGGAACTTCTCCCTAAAAAATATTTACATACACAAATTATTTCAGAGATTTTTTGAAGATTAATAAGCCCTGAATTTCAGAAAAAATCCAGAGACATTACTTATCCCATCTTTTAAGAACCTCTATAATCTAACCCTGGCATTCTTTTTTTTTCTTTCTTTCTTTTTTTTTTTAATTTATTTTTTTATTTGAGAATATTATGGGGGTACAACACTTTGGCTATATATATTGTTGCCCATGCACTGCCCGTGTCAGAGCTACAATCGTGGTCATTCCCCAAACTGTACTCCCTGCATCCTTTCAGTGAGAGTTTTTCCCATCCCCTCCACCCCCCTCCCGCCTGCCCGCCCCCTGATGAATATTATTGTCCTGTGTGATGTAAGTGTTCATCAGTTAGTACCAATTTCATGGTGAGTACCAGTGGTGCTTGTTTATCCATTCTTGTGACACTCCGCTTCGAAGAATGGGCTCTATCTCCACCCAGGATAATACCAGATGTGTTAATTCACTATTGTTTTTTATTGCTGAGTAATACTCCATGGTATACATATACCACATTTTATTAATCCACTCGTGTATTGATGGGCACCTGGGTTGTTTCCACATCTTTGCAATTGTGAATTGTGCTGCTATAAACGTTCGTGTGCAGATGTCTTTATTATAGAATGACTTTTTTCCCTTTGGGTAAATACCCAGTAGTGGCATTGCTAGATCAAGTGGTAATTCTACTTTTAATTCTTTGAGTTATCTTCATATTACTTTCCATAGAGGTTGTACTAATTTGCAGTCCCACCAGCAGTGTATGAGTGTTCCTATCAGTTCGCATCCCCGCCAACATTTGTTGTTTGGGGATTTTTTGATATGAGCCAATCTCACTGGAGTTAAGTGTATCTCATTGTGGTTTTGATTTGCATTTCCTTGATGATTAGAAAAGTTTAGCAATCTTTTATAGGTTTGCTGGCCATTTTTCTGTCTTCTTTTGAAAAGTGTCTGTTCATGTTCTTTGGCCATTTTCTAATAGGGTTGTTTGATTTTTTCTTGTTGATTTTCCTAAGTTCTGTATAGATTCTGGTTATCAGCCCTTTATCAGAGGTGTAGCATGCAAATATTTTCTCCCATTCTGTAGGTTGTCTTTTCACTCTGGTGATAGTTTCCTTGGCTGTGCAGAAGCTTTTTAATTTGATCAGGTCCCATGTATTTATTTTGGTTGCTGCTGTGATTGCTTTGGGGGTCTTCTTCATAAATTCTTTGCCTAGGCCAATGTCCATAAGAGTTTTTCCAACATTTTCTTCGAGAATTCCTATGGTTTGACGTCTTAGGTTTAAATATGTTATCCATTGTGAGTTGATTTTTGTGAGAGGTGAGAGGTGTGGGTCTAGTTTCAGTCTTCTACATATGGCCATCGAGTTTTCCCAGCACCATTTATTGAATAAGGAATCTTTTCCCCAGTGTACGTTTTTCTGGAATTTGTCAAAGATCAGGTGACTTTATGAGGTTGGTTTTATGTTTGGGTTCTCAGTCCTGTTCCATTACTCTACGTCTCTGTTCTTGTGCCAGCACCATGCTGTTTTGGTTACTATAGCCTTGTACTATAGTTTGAAGTCTGGTAGATAGATGCCTCCCAATTTGTTCTTTTTGCTTAAGATTGCTTTGGCTAGACGGGGTCTTCTCTTATTCCACATGAAGCATAGAATTATTTTTTCTAGATCAGCAAAAAAATGATGTTGGTATTTTGATAGGCACTGCATTGATTCTGTAAATCACTTTAGGTAGCAAAGCCATTTTTACAATGTTGATTCTGCCTATCCAAGAGCATGGTAGGGTTTTCCATCTGTTTACATCCTCTGCTATTTCTTTTCTCAGTGTTTCATAATTCTCTCTATATAGGTCTTTGACCTCCCTAGTTAGATATGTTCCTAAATATTTAATTTTCTTTGGTGCTATTCTGAAAAGTATTGCATCTTTAATTTGTTTCTCGGCTTGATTGCTATTAGCATATATGAAGGCTATGGATTTGTGTGCATTAATTTTGTATCCTGAGACTTTGCTGAATTCATTTATCAATTCCGGGAATCTCTTGGTCGAATCTTTGGGGTTTTCTATATATAATATCATATCGTCTGCGAATAGTGAAAGTTTTACCTCTTATGTCCCCATCTGGATGCCCTGATTACTCTGTCTTGTCTGATTGCTCTGGCCAGGACTTCAAGCACTATGTTGAATATAAGTGGAGATATTGGGCAACCTTGTCTAGTTCCACTTTTAAGGGGGAATGCTTTCAACTTTTTACCATTCAGTAAGATATTGGCTGTGGGTTTATAGTATATGGTTCTAATAGTTTTGAGGTATGAGCCATCTATGCCTATATTGTTAACAGTTCTTGTCATAAAATGATGCTGGATTTTGTCAAAAGCCTTTTCTGCATCTATTGAAAGGATCATATAATCTTTGTTCTTGCTTTTATTTATGTGGTGAATTCCATTTATAGATTTGCGTATGTTGAACCATCCCTGCATCTTGGGAATGAAGCCCACCTGATCGTGATGAATTATTTTTTTTTTGATGTACATTTGAATTCGGTTTGCAAGGATTTTATTGAGAATTTTTGCATCTATATTCATAAGGGTTATTCGTCTTTAGTTTTCTTTTCTTGTGTCCTTTCCTGGCTTTGGTATCAAGATGATATTGGCTTCATAGAATGAGTTTGGGAGAATTCTATCTTTCTGGATGTTTTCAAATAATTTCTGCAGTATAGGCATGAGTTCTTCTTTGTAGGCTTGATAGAATTCAGGTGTGAACCCATCTGGTCCAGGACTTTTTTTTGTTGGAAGATTTTTTATTACTACTTCAATTTTGGTGCTTGATATTGGTCTGTTTAGTAATTCTGTTTCTTCCTGGTTGAGCCTAGGGAGGTAGTATGTTTCTAAGAATTTGTCCATTTCCTCCACGTTTTCGTGTTTTTGGGCATAGAGATTTTTGTAGTATTCAAAGATGATGTGTTGTATTTCCCATGGTGTCAGTTGTGACCTCTCCTTTTTCCTTTCTAATTGAGCTTATTAGAGTCCTTTCCTTTCTGCTTCTGGTCAACCTGGCTAATGGCCTGTCTATTTTGTTTATCTTTTCAAAGAACCAACTTTTCATTTTATTAATCTTCTGTATTGTTCTTTTGTTCTGAATTTCATTTAATTCTGCTCTGATCTTGGTTATTTCTTTTATTCTGCTCATCCTTTTCCATTTCCTTAAGATGATTCATTACTTTACTGATCTGTGACCTTTCTGTCTTTTGGATGTGGGCATTTAAGGTGATAAGTTTTTTTCTCAGGACTGCTTTTGCTGTATCCCACAGATTTTGATAACTTGTGTCCCCATTATTGTTTAGTTCAAAGAATCTTTTGATTTTCATTTGAATCTCCTCCTTGACTCAAGTCATTCAGCAACAGATTGTTTAATTTCCATGTTTTTAACCATGACATTCTTTTTCAGCCTAAAGTTTTACTCTTCTCCAGTACACACAATTCACTTTCACCAAACTTTAATCTGTCATTTTGCAAAGCTTATATGTCTCTGCTTCATTACCTTTGTACATAAAAATGTTTTTCCTCCTACCCAGAATTCACTCTTCCTCATATCTGTGTTAAAATGCTATCCATTCCTCAAAATTTATCTAAAATCATATCACCTCTATGAAGCATTTCTAGGTTGCTCTGGCCAGAGGGATTCTATGTGGTGTTTGAATGCCTATAGAGCTCAATTACCAAGCAACTTAAACTTAATGTACTTGTTTTTTATGGCTATGAAAGTTTTCAAGTGAAAACACTTTACCTCTCAAACCATATCATAAGCCTCTAGGAGGAACTGGCATGTATTATTAATATTTACCTTTTTATACCCTAGAGTGCCTAAGAAAGCATAATGCATATAAGTAGGGGCTCAATAAATACTTCCTAAATGGAGGAAACATTAAAATCATACCAATGTCTTAGTTAAGCAACTAGCTTGTTCAATGTTTTAACATACTTCAGACTAAACTAAATATTTATGTTGCTTAAAATTGTATGTGACAGTCTGTTATTCATGCAGTTGTTTATTAGTGTTACAGGTACTGTAATCAACATTAACCAGAAAATAACATCTAAATATCACTGTGCTGACAGAAGTCTATTTTACAGAGAAAATGTAGATAAAAATTTAACAGATAGCTTTCATTTAGTAAGCTAGCAGTGGCATGACCAAGAACCAATCGCTTATTTAGAGAACTGCTGAAAAAAATTGCAAAGTGTTTATTATGACTTCTGAGGAAGCAAGAGAAAAAGACAGGGAGTAAAGAGGGGAAGAGGTACATTCTGTAGAGTACACAAGGGATTTGAAAGTATGCAAAGGATAAGTCACTGTGACTAATAGTGAAAGGTTAAGAAAAGTTACCAGGAGTAAGGATGAGCTATGAATTCACTTCTGATAGTTTCAGTAAGTATGATAATGTGTACTGCTCTTTTCCAGTGCAACTAAGTAATATATACATATTATATTTATGTATTGATTTAAGAGATGCACATTTTACAGTGTCTCCAGCATAAAATTTTATGTAATGCTTTTTGTTTAAATTTTCAATAATACATGTTCCATCCAAAAACATCAGATAACTTAAAAATATTTGACTTATATTTTTTTCACCTCTAGTCACCTGTTCTCAAATAGTTCTTTTTAAAATCCATTTACAAATCTTATTTCTAAACCACTAGGACTGGAAATTTTCCATCCCTCTTAGTGAAAATTTGTCTAAATGGAACAGAACTAATATCATATCATCCACAAAGAGTGAAAGTTTGATCTCTTCTGCCCCCATTTGGACACCCCTGATTCCTGATATTATATCCAGAAAACCCCAAAGGTTCAACCAAGAGACTACTGGAATTGATAAATGAATTCAGCAAACTCTCAGGACACAAAATCAATGCACGCAAATCAATACCCTTCATATATGCCAATAAAGGTTGAGCTGAGAAACAAATCAAAGACACAATACTTTTCACAATAGCACCAAAGAAAATTAAGTATTTAGGAACATATCAAACTAAGAAGGTGAGAGACCTATATAGAGAGAATTATGAAAAACTGAGAAAAGAAATTGCAGAGGATGTAAACAGATGGAAAACCCTACCATGCTCTTTGATAGGCAGAATCAATATTGTTAAAATATCTTTGCTACCTAAAGTGATTTAGAGAATCAATGCAGTCCCTTTCAAAATACCAACATCATTTTTTGCTGATCTAGAAGAAATAATTCTACACCTTGTGTGGAACCAGAGAAGACCCCGTCTAGCCAAAGCAATCTTAAGCAAAAAGAACAAATTGGGAGGCATCAATCTACCAGACTTCAAACTATACTACAAGGCTATAGTAACCAAAACAGCATGGTACTGGCACAAGAACAGAGACATAGACCCATGGAACAGGACTGAGAACCCAGATATAAAACCATCCTCATACTGTCATCTGATCTTTGACAAAGGAGACAAAAACATACACTGGGGAAAAGATTCCCTATTCCATAAATGGTGCTAAGGAAACTGGATAGCCACATGTAGAAGACTGAAACTAGATCCACACCTCTTACCTCTCACAAAAATCAACTCACAATGGATAACAGACTTAAACCTAAGACGTGAAACCATAAAAATTGTAGAATAAATTGTAAAAACTCCTACGGACATTGGCCTAGGCAAAGAATTTATGAAGAAGACCCCCAAAGCAATCACAACAGCAACAAAAATAAATGAATGGGATCTGATCAAATTAAAAAGCTTCTGCACAGCCAAGGAAACTATCACTTGAGCAAACAGACAACCTAGAGAATGGGAGAAAACATTTGCATGCTACACATCTGATAAAGGGCTGATAACCAGAATCTGTATAGAACTTAGGAAAATCAACAAGAAAAAATCAAACAACCCTATTAGAAAATGGGCAAAGGACATGAACAGAAACTTTTCAAAACAAGACAGAATAATGGCCAGCAAACATATAAAAAATTCTCAACTTCTCTAATCATCAGGGAAATGCAAATCAAAACCACAATGAGATATCACTTAACTCCAGTGAGATTGGCTCATATCAAAAAGTCCCAAAACAACAAATGTTGTTGGGGATGCGGACCGATAGGAACACTCATACACTGCTGGTGGGACTGCAAATTAGTACAACCTTTATGGAAAGTAATATGGAGATACCTCAAAGAACTAAAAGTAGAACTACCATTTGATCCAGCAATCCCACTACTGGGTATTTACCCAAAGGAAGAAAAGACATTCTATAATAAAGATATCTACACTCAAATGTTTATAGCAGCACAATTCACTATTGCAAAGGTGTGGACACAACCCAGGTACCCATCAATACCTGAGTGGATTAATAAAATGTGCTATATATAAACCATGGAATACTACTCAGCAATAAAAATCAACAGTGAATTAACACATCTGGTATTATCCTGGATGGAACTAGAGCCTATTCTTTGAAGCAAAGTGCCACAAGAATGGAAAAACAAGCACCACTGGTACTCACCATCCAATTGGTACTAACTGATCAATACTTATGTCACACATGGCAATAATATTCATCAAGGAGCAGGCTGGTGGGAGGGGGGTGGAGGGGATTGGAAAACGCTCACCAAATGGGTGTAGGGTGCACAGTTTGGGGTATGTTCACGATTGTAGCTCTGACTTGGGCAGTTCATAGGCAATATATATAACCAAAATGTTGTACCTCCATAATATTCTGAATTAAAAGGAAAAAAATAAAAATAAAAAAATAAAAAACAACGTACATACTTTAAAAAAATAAATGGAACATAACGACCATTAATAAAATATACTCAAAGGCCATATTTTTCATTTAGCATGGGAAGATAAATATTTTATGTAAGTAATCTTGTCTTATATGTGCCATTGTTTTCCTCCTGAGAGATAAACAACCCGCAGATACCAATGTAAAGAAATTTTTAAAAAGTGGGGGCCGTGTTTTTATTTAAAAGTACCAATACATATATACCGCTTCATTAGTGGCTGTGGTATATTCAGTGAGAAAAATAACAAAAAAAATTGTTATACCCAACTGTGATCTTATTAGTTTCTGTATCCTTAAAGTTGGCGCATACCTAATGATAGCCACAATTAATGTCATCTGGATAGGACTTGATATTCCATGTAGTTGCTAGATTTTATCAGAACTTTAGCTATCTTGCCTAGGATTGCCTTTAGGATATTATATTATTTCAAATGTGTAAGGTTTACGCATTGGAAGAGGTAACAGCCCACTGATTTTGACTCAGAATTCTTTTAACTATTTGCCAAAGAACACAAACAAAACAACTAACCAATACTCAGTTTTCACAGTTGGATGGTCCTTTATTGTTGATTTAGGAAATCTGTCTACTAAGATAGGCCTTGATAAAGTACTGCATTTTTATCAAGTGTGATAAAACGTGTGATAGCTTAGTCATAGTATAGATAGTCCCCATGTACCCCACACCCCACACATGGCTTTCCTATTATTAGCATTTTATTATCATGGTAAGTATGTTACAACTAAGTAACCAACATTGACACATTATTATTACCTAAAGCCTATCCTTATTCATATTTCCTCAGTTTTTACCAAAGTTCCCTTTTTTTCACATTACATTTATTCATCATGTCTCCTTAGGCTCCTTTTGGTTGTGACAGTTTGCTTTTGATGATGCTGACAGTTTTAGGATTACTGAACAGAAATTTTGTGGAACACTCCCCTATTTGGATTTGTCTGATTTTTTTCTCATGATTAAACTGGGGTTATGGGTTTTGGGAAGGAAGAGAACAGAGGTGAAATATAATTCTCATCACATCATACAAAGTGCACATAAAGTCAACATGATAGAACAGTTTTTAAACTTAAAAATTTTAATTGACAGATAATTGTGTGTATTTATGGGGTATTAAGTGAGTTTTGATCTATGTATACATTACATAAAGATTAAATCAAGCTAATTGTCATATCTATCACTTCGCCAATTTATTATTCTTTTGTTGTTGTTGTTTTGTTTTTTTATTTCAGAATATTATGGAGGTACAACACTTTGGCTATATATATTGCCCATGCACTGCCCATGTCAGAGCTACAATCGTGGTCATCCCCCAAACTGTGCTCCCCGCACCCATTCAGTGAGAGTTTTCCCATCCCCTGCACCCTCCTCCCGCCTGCCCACCCCCTGATGAATATTATTGCCCTGTGTGATGCAAGTGTTGATCAGTTAGTACCAATTTGATGGTGAGTACCAGTGGTGCTTATTTTTCCATTCTTGTGACACTTCACTTTGAAGAATGGGTTCTAGCTCCAACCAGGATAATACCAGATGTGTTAATTCACTATTGTTTTTTATTGCTGAGTAATACTCCATGGTATACATATACCACACAATTTATTATTCCTTTGTGATAAGAATGTGAAAAATCTATTTTAGTAACTTTGAGTACTTTTGATATTAACCTTGATTACCTGGAAAAGGTAATGTTTGACAAGTTTCTCCACTAACAATGTAAATTTACACTTTTTCCTGATCTCTTCTGTACTTGTACTCACTCTTTGGAAAGAAGTCCCTATGTGCAATCCACACTTAAGCATGAATATTCTGCTTCACCTACTTGAGGGCAGAGTATCTACATAAATTATCCAGAATTCTGCACAAGAGACTTGTCTTTTCTCTCTCATTTATTTATTCCATCATTTATTTATGTCAGTATTGACTCATGGGTGTTTATGACTCATGGTTTTATAACTCAGGGTTTTAGTTTATAATCCAATACTACTTTATTTTGTTGTTCAAATTGTACCAGTTTTGGCCATTGGGAGCTCTTTCAGTTGGCTGTTGTGTCCCTTTGACACCTCTCCATCTTTTTTTTTTTTTTTGTGAACACTGCTTATTTTCTGATACTACAAGACCTTCCAGCTCCATCTTGCCTGGACCTATTGACATAATTTTGACATAATTTTCTTAATTGTGGATACAGTATTCCCCACCCTAGTCCTACCCCTTGACTTCAGTTTTCCTTCTCCTCAAATACAAGAATTTCACCGATAAACATGTGTTTTATATGTGTATGTACAAAGCATTGCAACTATTTTCACTTATAAAGTCATATGACTTCTAAAGTTATAGGACATCACCAAGATTAGCATTAAGGAGCGGATGTCTTTCAAAAGTCAAAAAGAAGACCTGCAAGTTGAAGAAATAAACTTCAAATTAACATACAAGGGGAATGAACATTTTGTGCAGTTTGCAACAGGTCAACATAATTAATATGTTGTTCCTAAAGTCAAATATTAAATAGCACAATACATTTTAAGTTTTTTTCAATTTATGAATGCAGAAATGAAATGATACTTTTCTTTTAAATATCAGAAATAACTATAGTTTTTTAATAATAATATTTAAAGGAAATTGGCCCTAAATTATCTCCAGATCCCCAGATGGAAGGGAATCCTAAAATTTTCAAGTATTATATATATTTTAATGTATATTAACTTATCAAGTTGTCAAGAATGAGACATGAGAACATGGTACCTCACTGTCAGAAATGAGACTGTGGGTGGCAAAGATTTGAAATCAACCAACATAGGTTCCATCTCTGTAGAGGAGAGGAATCATTGCATTAAGTCTAAGTTATTTGTTGAAATATTCTAAATTTAGTAAAGCAACTGAATAACTTATAAAACTTTGCATGGTATGTTTTAAACCACAGGTAAACAATTTAACTTTAACCTTTATATAAACAACAATAAATTTATAGTTCATTTCTTATTCTTTCTTTTGTAATAACAATTTCTACTGAATAATGCAGTATAAAGTTAAGTAAAGCAGGCCCTAGCTCTGTACTCTAGAAAATCATACTATTTTGCATTGTAAGAATATAAGCAACAACAGCAACAGATATCTAACAATACAGTACTTGGAGAAATATCAATTGTAAATGTGAACACCATCTTCACATGTAAAGATTTTCCTTGGGAGCCTGAGAAAATATATGTAAAGTGCTTCCTGCCTGTCACATAGAAGCTGTTTATGAAAGGTACTTATTATTTCTAATGTTTTACTATTGTATCATTATTGTTATCCTTCCAAAGTCATCTCCTACCACTTTCTCTGTTGAACATTCTACTTCAGATGAACTGGCCTTTTTGTGTTTGAATGTGTCAGCCACACTCCCATCTTAGGGCCCTTGAAATTGCTGTCCTTTATTCCCGGAAAGCTCTCCCTGCAGATACCTACATAGTTCACTTTCTACTCGATGAGAAGGCATCTTACAATAAGTTTCACTGTTTTAGATTCAGGATTACCCTTATGCATAAATATTTCCCAAGCAGACTCCATATCACAGATGTGTTTGTGTTGATTATAAAGACCCACAATACATTTGGCCCTATCTGAATAGTTTTGTTAAGAATCAAATACAGTACCATGTGTCTGTTTTCACAAAGGGTATAGGCCTCTGTACTTGGGGCATACAGTCTTCTAGAGGAATAGCCAGACCCCCAGAGGACAAAATGGCACCATGGTTATAGAATAGCTGGAAAGTCACCTTTGTGGCCACAGACCATGTATGTGGTCTTGAAATCACCATAATGAACACCAAGAAAGGGCATATATTTGAATTCACTGGTTAAGTTAGAGGATGTTTTGGATGTTAATTGATGGACTGTGTGGGGATATGCAACATTGATTTGAACAGAAAAAGATGTATGGTGGTTAAGGACTCTCTTATGGCACAGGATCAGTAACTCCCACTTGCCTAAAATTCTTGAGTCAGACATTCTGGCCTCTTATTTCACTTCATTTAAATCTCTGTTCAAATGTGACCTCATCAGAAAACGCTTCTCTATGTGAAGGAGAACCCTGTCCTTCACTCTCTTCCTTCTAATTAATTTTTCTTCATACTATTTATAATCAATTAAGTATTATGTTTGTGGTTAATTTTATTGCCTCTATCTCCCCATTAGAATGTATCTTTCAAGAATAGGATGGAGCAAAATGCCCAAATAGAAACATCCAGCAATCATCCCTCTACATGAACACCCAATTCAACAATTATTCCAGTGAGCAAGCACCTTCAGAAGAACAAAAAATCAGATGAGTGCTCATACTACCTGGTTTTAACATTATATCAAGGAAGGAGGCACTGAAGAGGGCATAAAAGACAATCTTGCATTGCCTACGCCTCCTTTCCCCCATCGCCCTGCAGTGCCACACCAGCACACCAAGTGGAGAGAGAATCTGTGTGCTTGGGGAGGGAGAGTGAAGTGATTATAGGACTTTGCATTAAAACCCAGGGTCTCTCTGGCACAGGGGAACACAGCACAGGGCAAAATTTTGCCGGCACCCACAGAGGGAGTAGTTAGACCAGCCAAGCCAGAGTAAAGTCCTCCGCCCTGAAACCCAAGTTCTGGCTAACCACACCAAAGGCTGAAAAAAAGCAGCCCAAGGCTTGGACTAAATTTGTAAGGCATTTGGGCCACAAAGACTGCAGTCCTTGGGCAATTCCTACAACTGGGCTAGCTTGGAGCCAGAGAACTTGGGATGCACGTGACCCAGTGAGACACCAGCCGTTGTGGCCAAACCAGTGCCTGTGTTACCCCTTCCCCCAAATCCAGGCAGTACAGCTCAAGGAGAGGCTTCTTCCACTTGGGAAAAGGAAAGGTAAGAATTAAGATGACTTGATTTTCTAGCATGGGTACCAGCTCAGCCACAGTAAAATGAAGTACCAAGAAGACTCCTGAAGCCCCTGAGTCCAGGCTTTAGTTCCTGGACAGCATTTCTGAAACTACCCTGGGCCAGAAGGAAATATACTACCTTGAAGGGAAGGACTCAGTCCTGGCAGGATTCACCACCTGCTGACTAAAGAGCCCTTGGGCTTTAAATAAACATCAGAGGTAGCCAAGCATCAGTCACTGTGGGCTTTGAGTGAGACTGGGCTGGTTCCAGGTGTGACCTGGTGCTGGTGGCCATGAGGGAGTGGCCACATCACTACTCCCTTAACTCCAGTAGCCCAGCACAGAGAATGAGGGAGGAGAGTGAGAGACTTTGCCTTGTAACACAGGGCATTCTCCTACATCTTTCCAAAGTCTATCTAGGAGGTACCACCAGGAGTCTACAAGAGTCAGCATCACTGGGCTTGAGGTGTCCCCAGTGCTGATACAGCTGCAGTGACCAAAGACTTAGATCACAATGCTCAATTCCCTTTGAATATCTGGAAAGCCATCTCAAGAAAGACAGGTTCATACAATCCCAGACTGCGAAGATTAAAATAAATACCTAACTCTTCAATTCCTAGGCATCAACGAACATCCACAAGCATCAAGAACATCCAAGAAAACATGACCTCACCAAATGAACCAAATAAGGTACCAATGACCAAACTGGAGTGATGGAGCATGTCACCTTCTACCAGAATTTATAGCCTGCAAAAATATCCTTCAAACATGAGGGAGAAATAAACACTTTCTCAGACAAAAAAAAAGATGAGGGATTTCATCAACACCATACCTGTCCTACAAGAAATACTAAAAGGAGTTCTTCAATCTGAAAGAAAAGGACATAATGAATACCTACATCTTTCCAAAGTCTATCTAGGAGGTACCACAAGGAGTCTACAAGAGTCAGCATCACTGGGCTTGAGGTGTCCCCAGTGCTGATACAGCTGCAGTGACCAAAGACTTAGATCACAATGCTCAATTTTTTTTTTTTTTTTTTTTTTTTTTTTTTTTTTTTTTTTTTTTTTTTTTTTTTTTTTTTTTTTTTTTTTTTTTTTTTTTTTTTTTTTGGGGGGGGGGGGGGGGGGGGGGGGGGGGGGGGGGGGGGGGGGGGGGGGGGGGGGGGGGGGGGTATAATTGTGGTGTATAAATCACTTATATCTTGATTAGGAAGAAAAAAAGACAAACCTGTCAAAAATAACTACAACAACTTATTGAGAAAAATAGTATAAAAAGAAATGGATGGAAACAACAAAAAGTTAAAAAGCAGGGCAGGATGGAGTTAAATTGATGAATTTCTGTTATATTTCTCTTTGCATATTTGTTTGCTTGTTTGTAAGCAGAGTTGTCATATGTTTAAAATACTTGCTTATAAAATGTTCTTTGCAAGCTTCACGGTAACCTCAAATCTAAAACCTATAAGAGATATGCAAAAAAACAAAAAGCAAGAAATTAAAACACACTAGCAGGGAAAAATCACTTTTAACAAAGAAAGACAGGAAATAAGTAAGAAAGAAACAGAGGACCACAAAACAACCATAAATCAAATAACAACATGACAGTAGTAAAGCCTTACCTATCAATAATAACATTGACTGTGGAGAGACTCAACTCTCTAATCAAATACATGGACTGGACAAATGGATAAAAAAATTAGAGCCAACTATATGTTGTCTGCAAGAAACCCACTTCACCTATAAAAGCACACATAGACTGAAAATAAAGGGATGAAAAAAGATATTCCATGCAAATGGAAACTAAAAAAGAACAGGAATAGCTATATTTCTATCAGATGAAATAAATTTTAAGACAAAAATTGCAGAAAGAGACAATGAAGGTCATTATATGATGATAAGGGGGTTAATTCAGCAAGGGGATATAACAATTCTAAATATATATGAACCCAACACTGGAGCACCCAGATATATAAAGGAAATATTATCAGAGGTAAAAAGAGAGATAGACCGCAATGCATTAATCATTGGAAATATCAACACTCCACTTTCAGCATTGGAAAGATCATCCAGATAGGAAATCAACAAAGAAACATTCAACTTAATCCACACTATAGACCAAATGGACCTAATAGATATTTACAGAATATTTCATCCAACAGCTGCAGAATACATTGTCTTCTCGTCAGTCTATGGATGATTCTCAAGGATAGGTCATATGTTAGGCAACAAACAAGTCTTAAAAAAATTCTGAAAACCTGAAATCATACTAAATATTTTCTTTGACCACAATGGAATAAAACTAAAAATTAATAACAAAAGGAGCATTGGAAAATATACAAACACATGGAAATTAAACAATATACTCTTGAATGGCCAGTGGGTCAATGAAGAGATTAAGAGGGAAATTTTAAAAAATTCTCAAAACAAACAAAAGTGAAAACATGACATATCAAGACCTATGGGATACAGAAAAAACAGTAAGAAGAGGAAAGTTAATAGCAATAAGTGCCTGCATTAAAAAAGTAGAAAAGCTTCAAATAAACAACCTAATAGTGCATATCTAAGAACTAAAAAACAAGAGCAAACCAAATCCAAAATTAATAGAAGAAAAGCAATAATAAGTTTAGAGCACAAATAAGAGAAATTGAAACAAAAAAATACGAAGGATCAATGAAATGGAAAGTTAGTTTTTTTAAAAGATAAACAAAATTGACACACCTTTATCCACACTAAGATAAAATGAGAAGACCCAAATAAACAAAATCAGAAATTAAAAAGGGAGTATTACAACTAATATTGCAGAAATCCAAAGGATCATTAACGACTGTGATGAGCAACTATATGCCAATAATTTATTTCCAATAAATTGGAAAGCCTAGAAGAAATAGATAAGTTCCTAGATGTACAACCTAGCAAGATTGAAACAGGAAGAAATCCAAAACCCGAATAAACCAATAACAAGTAAGGATATAGAAGCAGTAATAAAAAGTCTCCCTTCAAAGAAAAGCCCAGCACCCAATGGCTTCACTGCTGAATTCCACCAAGCATTCAAAGAACTAATATCAATCCTACTTAAACTATTACCAAAAATTGAGGAGGAAGGAATACTCCCAAGCTCATTCTATGAGGCCTGTAACACCCTGATACCAAAACCAAACAAATACACAACAATAAAAGAAAACTATAGGCCAATATCTCTGATGAACATAGATGCAAAAATCCTCAACACAATACTAGCAAATCAAATTCAACAACACATTAAAAAATCATTTATCATGATCAAGTGGGATTCATCCCAGTGACGCAAGTATGGTTCAACATATGCAAATCAATCAATGTGATATGTGACATCAACAGAACAAAAGAAAAAAACCATATGATCATTTAAATTGTTGCTGAAAAAGCATTCAATAAAATTCACCATCCCTTGACGATAAAAACTCTCAAAAAACTGGGTATAGAAGGAACTTACCTCAACACGTTAAAAGCCATGTAAGACAGACCATCAATTAGTATCATACTGCATGGGGAAAAATTGAAAGCCTTTCCTCTAAGATCTGGAACAAAACAAGGATGCCCACTTTCACCACTGTTATTTAACATAGTACTGGAAGTTTTAGCTAGAGCAATCAAACAGGAGAAAGAAATAAAGGCATCCAAATTGGAAATGAAGAAATCAAATTACACTTGTTTGCAGATGATACAATCTTACATCTAGAGAAACCTAAAGATTCCACAAAAAACCTATTATTACTAATAAACAAATTCAGTAAAGTTTCAGAATACAAAATCAACACACAAAAATCAGTAGCATTTCTATATGCCAACAGCAAACAATCTGAAAAAGAAACCAAGAAAATAATCCCATTTACAATAGCTACAAATAAAATAAAATACCTAGGAATAAACTTAACCAAAGAAATGAAAGATCTCTACAATGAAAACTATAAAACATTGATGAAAGAAATTGAAGAGGATACAAAAATATTGAAAGATATTCCATGCTCATTAATTGGAAAAATAAATATTGTTAAAATGTCCATACTACCAAAAGCAATCTACAGATTCAATGCAATCCCCATCAAAATACCAATGGCATTCCTCATAGAAATAGAAAAAACATCCTAAAATTTATGGGAAACCACAAAAGACCCAGAATAGCCAAAGCCATCCTGAGCAAAAGAACAAAATTGAAAGAATCACATTACCTGACTTCAAATTTTATACTACAGGGCTGTAGTAAGCAAAACACCATGGTACTGGCATTAAAACAGACACATAGACCAATGGAAAAGAAGAGAGAACCTAGAAATAAATCCACACATCTAGAGTGAACTTTTCTTCGATGAAGTTGGCAAAGACCTCCAGTGGGGAATGGACAGTCTTTTCAATAAATGGTGCTGGTAAAACTGGATATCCATATGTGGAGGAATAAAACTAGACCCTTTTCTCTCACCATATACAAAAAACAAATGAAATTGGATAAAACACTTTAATCTAAGACCTGAAACCATGAAACTACTAAAAGAATGCATTTGGGAAACACTTCAGGACACTGGTCTGGGCAAGGACTTCTTGAGTAATACCCCCAAAGCACACAGAGCCAAAGCAAAATTGGACAAATGGGACAAATAGGACACAGTTGTGGAAACGATCAACAAAGTGAAGAGACAACCTACAGAATTGGAGAAAATATTTACAAACTACCCATCTGAAAAGAGATTAAGATATATAAGGAGTTCTAGCAACTCAATAGGAAAAAAATCAAATAATCTGACTGGAAAATGATCAAAGCATCTGAATAGACATTTCTCAAAAGAAGACATACAAATGGCCAGCAAGTATATGAAAAATGCACAACAACATCATTAGTCATCAGAGATATGCAAATCAAAACCACAATGATATATCATTTCAACCCAGTTAAAGTGGCTTTTATCAAAAACACAGGTAATTATAAATGCTGGCTAGGATGTGGAGAAAGGGGAAGCCTCGTACACTGCTGTTATGGATATAAATTAATGCAAACATGATGGAGAACAGTATGGAGGTTCCTCAAAAAATTAAAAATAGAACTACCATAGGATCCAGTAATCCCACTGCTAGGTATATATCCAAATGAGAGGAATTCAATATATTGAAAAGATATCTGCATTCCCATGTTTATTACAGCACTACTCACAATCACCAAGATTTGGAATCAACCTAAGTGTCCATCAACAGAAAAATGGGTAAAGAAATCATGGTACATATACACAATGGAATATTATAATATATAGCCACAAAAAGAATGAAATCCTGCCATTTTCAATGACATGGATGGAACTGGAGTACATTATATTAAGTGAAATAAACCATGCACAGAAAGACAAGTCTCACATGTTCTCACTCATATGTGTGATCTAAATATTAAAAACAACTGATCTCATGGAGACAGAGAGTAGAACGATGGTTACCAGATGTTGGGAAGGTAGCAGGGAGGGGGGATAAAGTGGGGATGGTTATTGTGTGCAAAAATATAGTTCAATATTTAGAGAGGATATTTGTTAGCACAATAAAGTGACTATAATCAACAATAATTTATGGTATATGTTAAAATAGAACTAAAAGAGTAGAATTGGAATGTTCCTAACTCAAAGAAATGATAAATGCCTGAGGTGATGGATACCCCAATTACCCTGATTTGATTAATTCGTATTGTATGCCTGTATCAAAACACCAGATGTACCCTATAAAAATATACAACTATTATGTGCCCATAATAATTAAAACTTTTTTAAAAATTAAGAAAAAAGAATGCATCTTTCATGAAAACAGGTTCTCTGTTTTGATGCTGTGTTATCACAAACATCTAAAAGAATGCCTGGCACACTATAAATTCTCAATATTTGTGGAATTAATTATTAGTAAATTCTAAGTCTTATTCATCCCATCTTACTTTCTATGGGATATCAATGTATACATTGACAGTTTTTCTTTCCTCTAGGCAAACCTCACTTGAAAATCGGAAAGGGCTCAAGTGGAAAGTGAATTGGGAGTCTCATTTAACAGTGCAACACTGGGAAAAGATATTCAGTGTCACATATCAGTAAAATTGGTAGGTGATACAAAATCCTAAAGCCTCAGCTGGTAGAATGAGGTGGATGATCCTAATTCCTGCCAATTTCTTAAAATGAAACAGCACTATGAACCTCTGATTTTGTACTGGGGCATGTTCTTGGCCCATATATCTGCATTTTACTCAGTATCTTCAAACACCATGAGGAGGTCCCTGCATTTGTTTTAGCAAATGCAGTTTAGCATAATGTTGCATAATGTTAACCTGTGTGCAATCATTTATTCATGATCAATTGCATATATATAGATAGATAGATAGATATACACACACACATATGATTTCATATTTAAATATTTGGTCATACAGGAAGCATGATCACAATACACTGTTAAAATATGTGTGTTCTGTTTTTGAAATGCTATGGTTGAAATAGAGAAAAGAAAGAATACTTAAGCAAGGTGTCCTTCGGGAAGCAAAGATGCAGAGTTAGTAGATAACCAGGACAAAAAGAAAATGGTAGTTGAGCCCAGGTCTCTAAGGACAACTGTACTGGCGTATGCATATTCACAGCATGGGGTCATGACACAGAGCTGTTTCTAAATGCAATACATACTTAAAATTCACTTACATAGGAATGTATTTGGATTTTTAAATTCCCAAAACAACATATTAACATAACTTTAATACATTGGCTTTAATATCCAATTTATGACTTATTGTGTAATTGTGGCTTATTCTGTTATATTGCATGTTTGTAGTTTAGTCCATTCTCTAATTATTCCCTGTAATTTTTGTAGGAAATACAATGGCTTAAAGACCCTTCCTTTGCCCCAGGTGTCAGAGGCCATCTTGTGCTAGTGTGACAATTCTCCACATTGACTACTGTTTTCTTTAAAAAAAAACAACTAGAGTTATATCAAGGGGATGGTAGGCTGATGCCAACTTGTGGGATGCTTTTCTCCTTCTCCCCAATCTTGCTGAAGAAGACAGGCATTAGAGGAGCAGGACATCTTAAAGCTCCTACTCTAACTGTTCTGGACCAAGACATGGAGATTTAGAATAAGTAATGAGAGGGTAATAAATCATCATATTTCAGTTAATAAGATTCTCAATTTACCCCTTCCATTCTGCCTAAGATATCCTTGGCACATCTATAAAACCATTTATTGTATTTATTTTAAGAAAATATTAACTTTCCACTGAAACAATAGGATAATTAGCAGAATATATTTTTAGAACATGAAAAATGTCAGGAATAAAATCAAAAGAGAAATATGTTTTTAAAAAATATCATTTGATGACATTTTACATTTGACATTTTATCCAGCATTTTCTTCTAGCATCTATTTTATAGTAAATATTCTTCTACTGGAAAATTCATGGATCCTCAAAGAATTTTGTTAGAATGTCACAGTGGGTAATTTAAATTTATCTACAAAAGAATTAAATGTATTTATTAACCTCCAAATTTAGCCATTTTTAAAATTGTTGTTCATGTTGAGGAGAGAGAATTTGACAACCTGCTGAATCTGAAAGCATGGACTACATATTACTTTGAAAGTTCTATTAGTTGTACCTAATGCAACTTGCAGTCCCAACAGTTATATAGCATTACCTTGGATAATCACAAAATAGTTAAGAAAATTCACATATAGATGCTTTCTTTCTTAAGAAGTCTATATCACAGACAATCTAATATTATTCTGTCATCTCACAAACTCTTCTGCGTATTTACATTTCAACAAGAGTCAGTTCCTGTAAATTCATCATTTTGCACAGTTGATTTGTCTTTTGCCATAATGTTGATGTGCTGTTTTTTTCTTTTTATATTATATTTTGAATTTATAGAAGTAAGATGCCGTCAGGGAGATATACTGGAAAAACTTATATCAAGAAGCAAATTTGACAGTCCTTCTCTATGCTTATATAGAGACATGGTATGCCAAATATCCAGGTTTCTAAATTAATTAGCATAGCTTCATGTTGAACTGCCATATGATTTAAAACACATCAAAATACTTCTTTTTATATAGAACTTTTACAGTTTAATTACATTGCCAAGATTATCAACTGTGTCTAAAACATGTTGGGAATATAAAAATGTCTGACAGTGAAAAAGCAAAAACAAAGAAGTAAAGATCCACTAGGTTAAGTTACATTTGATAACATTAGGGGACAGACATAATTTTCTTCCACTCAAACAATACTGTTGGGTCCAAAAGTAAAGGTAAAATCAAATATTTTATGAACTATACCCAAACTATACTATATTATTTCTTATTCCATTTTAATGTCCCGAAATAGCTGACATGTTCCACTTACTACTTTAAGATCTCATAGCATTATATTATTTGTTTTATGGGGAATATTTTCATGCTTGCAAACTAGCTATGAAAGTAATTACAACTTGAAATGAAACTCAAAATGCCAAAGGAAGCTGTTCCATTTCCTCACATAAAGATAATATAGTTTCAAGAGTCAATACAGCAACTATGTACTATGGAACAAATAAGGATGTACTGAGCAGTCAGAGCTTTTATTTTGTCAAAGTTGCTTTTGTCAAAGTTGCCCTAACTCACAAAGTCAGAAAGAATTCTATATGATTCACTACACTTGCACAAAGAATCACAATTATTTGAACATCTAAGCCAGAAAGGATATTTACAGAAACTTAATTATTATAATAAACACCTCTGAGAACGCAAACATAATTCTTAATGGAATAGGAATGGAATAGAAGTAAACTTGAAATCCTAAAAAAAAAATCCCATTAATTATCCATAAAAATGTATTATTATTGTTTTCTTTTATAGACTTAGAGGAAAGGGCTTCTTGAGAAACCTGACTGGCTGAATACAAATTCAGAGATTATTATAGCACTGTCTATTTAAACACTAAATGAGGTTCTTCGAGGGTAAGTCAACCTAGGCTATGGCTTTCAGTTACGCGACCAAAAACTCCTACCTTGCTGTAGAATTTTCTATATTGTCATCAGCCATCATCTCCAAATCTTGTGAGCGTTTTTCACAAGCTTTTTTGAATAAATCCTCTTCTGGAACTGCTTTAAGAGTATCTTCATTTGCTTGAAGATGTTCTATCAGGTTTTGTTGGTGCCAATTCTGAAGGGCTCTTTGATGGGCAGGGGCTGGTCCTGGCACTGGTGCCAGTATATTGTGGTGGACAGGACTGTTGCTTTTCTTCAGTCCGTTTCTGTCCCGAGAGTGGTTCTTCAACCTGCCCTGAACCGGGGTCCCTCTATGCTCATATCCTTCCTGCTGAAGGCAGCTTCCAGTGTTGGGAGAACCTTGAGAAGGATGACTAAACCACCTCCAGCGTAACCTTAGGATCTGTTTCACATCAAACTCTTTCTTGCCGGACACGGACATCATTGCAGGAGGAAAGACAAAAAAGCCTCTCTCACAGAAAGGAAATGGAGCCTTTGTTATCTCTTGTTTCTCTGCCTCTTCTGTAGGTCTCACAAAAGCACAAGTGCCGGGAGAGCAGTCTTTCTTGCTTTCTCTCCCCTCCCCCGCTGCCTATGATACACTGTGAATACTTCAGCCTTCTAGCTGAAGCAGAAAGCTGCAGCTAACAGTGTAGGTGGGAAACCATGCTGACAGGATGATGAGGTCAGACCTTAAACAAGTAAATCAGCTTAGCACAGGAAGGCAGCTACCACAACACGCTCCAGCTGTTAGATATGCACATTCACAGCCTTCCCGCCTGGACTTGCAAATATCTAACCCACCTTCTTTGGTACTGAAGTACAGTAGCTGCAGCTTAAACCCAGGCAAGTGAGCAAAAGGAAAGTGTTTAAACTCACTTCCTTCTAGCTTCCTTCCACTCACTCCTCCCCTGCCAGATTCATTTCGCGGTAGCCCACTTCTAAAAATGTGCCACTTTGTCCTAGGAGAATTTGTGACGGGAATTCATTATGATCTATTTTGAGATTCTTCTTATGGAAATTTTGAAAGTGGTTCATTAAGGGAAAGCATCTTGTCATCAGTCCCCTCGTGCATGTTTGTAGTTATTATTTACAAAACTCATCTGGAAATGTGAATGTCTCTATGTAAAACCTGAAAACCTGAACAATTTCAGAAACATAAAAAAGTGTTGGTTTTCCATGAATACACACACAGACACACACACACCCCACACTTGGGGATGTAGAAAAAGTATTTTAAGACTACATATGAAGGAAGAAAGTAGTGCTTTTCTAAGCTCGTTAGCTTAAAAGAGAAGTCTTCTCTCAGTGACCAAAGCTTGAAAATGAATAGTCCATTCTGGCTCCATGCCTGTATAAACACCTCCTTATCATGCCCTTTAGTTTCAAAGGTAAAGCTAAAGGTTTATTTTCTTTGTTCAAAAGTACTTATGAGAGGATGCAACAGGGCATGTTTTGAATTAAATCCAAACTACCACACTGCTCAGTAATAACTGTGCCCAAAGTACTTTGAGATTTGAATCAGAATCACTACTTTGTACAGAGGTAACTGTTTATACAACAGTCATGCATCAAGAATGCATTTACTAGCGCAATTTTGAAATTTAGTTTGAACTTTATCCAGCTCTCACATCGTGCATAAAGATGATAAGGAGGAAATTATACTAGTGTATCCTTAGAAAGACTATTGAAGTTGTAAGGTTTTGGTTTGAGTTCTGGCTTTATGGCTAATGAGCTGTGCAACCTTGGATAAATCACTTTACTTTTTTGCATGTCAATTTTTTCAAATATAATATAGAGAGGCCAAACAGATTTCTAAGTTTCCACCAGCACTGACATGCAATGGATTTAAAAAGAACGCACAAACAGAATGAAATGAATATATTTTTCTATGTTTTGGTAAGCATTTTATCTGCAGTTTTCTTTAAAATCTAATTATACCTTTCCTTTTCCCCTCTTGTGTTTTTTTTTTTTTTTTGGTAGGTGTGATGACTAATTTATGTGTAAACCTGACTGAGCTATCGGGTGCCGGGATATTTGGTTAAACATTATTCTGGGTGTTTCTATGAGGGTGTTTTTTGATGAGCTTAACATTTAAATTGATGATAGACTGAGTAAATCAGATTATCCTGCCTAACTTGGTGGGACTCATCTAATCAGTTGAAGGCCTAAAATGGAACAGAAGGCTGACCTTCCCTTGAATAAGAAGGAATTTCTCCAGCCTAACTGCCTTCAAACTGGAACATGGGTTTTCTTCCTGCGTTAAGACTTGAACTGAAACATTGGTTCTTCCTGGGTCTTGAGCCTGCTGGCATTTGGGCTGGAACTACACCATTGGCTCTCCTGCATCTTCAGTGTGCCAACAGCTGATCTTGGGACTTTTCAGCCTTCATAATCATGAGCACAAATTCCTTATAATAAATCAATCAATCTCTCTCTCTTTCTCTCTCTCTCTATATATATATATAAAGTACACACATATATGTGTGTACATATATGTGTATGTATCAACAAACACACACATCTTATTGGTTTGTTTACCTGGAGAACTCTGACTCATGTATTATAGTAGGTTTTTTTCCCTTACTTGGAAATTATGAAATGTACACTGATAGACATGTAGTTGACTTTTATCTGAGTTACAAGCAGGTTATTTCCATTTCCAAATTGCCAACCTATTTTCCAACAATTTCCTTAACCCGAGTGTTAGAATCTACAATCATCTGTCTTTGGTGAGTGCATTTCTGGTACCCAGCATGTAAATAATTGAAGAAAATCTCAAAATTTTTTCTGATGAGCTCTGGGCACATCATTAAGTACTGGCAACTAAACAAGAATTACCTTTCTGTTATCTAGAAAAGTAACATTCCAAGTAAACTCCTTGGGATCAGTATCTGTATTTTAGACCCACTGCATCTAAAACACAATGTTGCACATAAAGGAAGAAAACTGTAAAAACCAGCCAAACACATGAAATGTTACAATGGACGTGTAAATAACATATAGTAGGAACAAGAAGAAGTACGATTAATAAATTGTCCATCTGAGTGGCTCTAAATAATACCTTTTCTTGGATACCATATTATTTTTTAACACCTTCCCTGAGCTTGTTATGATTTAGATATGATTGTGGATTTGCTTGTGTACCTCTTAAAATAAGATGAAGATTAGCTAATATATATCAAAACCTAACCTTTGATAGCACAATATTTACTGAGAGCATGAGGATTTCATTTAAATCTCTCATTTTAAAAGAAAGACTTAAGCATATTCAAACAGAAATGCAGAAAATGTCTATGAGGATAGGAACCATATCTTATCATTTCCTTCCCACTGCCTTATTATTTACTTCAAACCTAGTAATATTTAACCTATGTAGAATTAACAAATGACATACTTTTGAAAGTATGCTGAATGTGGTCATTTTCCTTGATCTTGAACAAAAAATTGTAGAGTGACTAAGAAAGTATATAGACCTTCTAGAAAAAATTGAAGAGAAAGTATTTTATCAAGCATGAGGATTTCATTTAAATCTCTCATTTTAAAAGAAAGACTTAAGCATATTCAAACAGAAATGCAGAAAATGTCTATGAGGATAGGAACCATATATTATCATTTCCTTCCCACTGCCTTATTATTTACTTCACACCTAGTAATATTTAACCTATGTAGAATTAACAAATGACAAATTCTAATTGAATTTATTATCACATGAGTTTACTTTCTTAATAAATGCCAGAATTTTAAAATAAAAGGGAAAATAGCTATGGGGCTAAAATACCCATCTAAATAATTACTGATTATACAGGGAGGGGAACAAGCCTGAAAACCTGTTGGATATTCAGGCCAATTTTACAGCCATGAGTTCTCTTGATATTGTGTTCTAAGCAAAAATCTGGCTAGCAATTTAAATTAGTCAAATACTAGGACACTATAGTAGTTAACATTATTCAAATATGCTTGGAAATACTTTGTTCTATTTCTTTCCCATAATTATTTGATTACACAACTTTAAAACAACATAGTCAGACATTCATGTATTAAAAGCTGCACATCAACAACCTACCATGGTCCTGAGGTGGAACTATTCACTTGGCATCAGATACATTGGGCAGCACTAAAATGGTTAAAACAAAAGTAGTGACTGATTTTGAAAGGTTGTATACTAACAACATGACTTTAAAACTCTATCCTAAATCACTGCCCCAAGAATCACTACAAAATGTTGAAAGAGATAAAAATAACATTACTGTTGACTCATGGCCACCATCAGTATCCTGATGCCAAAAATATATATATATATTAAAGAATGGAATGACATTACTATAATAAAACTCCACTTATTTAAGTGAACAAATATTTTCATTTATATAAAAACAACCAAAAATGAATTAATTGATGCTGACTCCTGTCTTATTCTAGCAATAAGTAATATTCATTGTGGACACACAACCTGAGCACAAAAGCATCCCATCTGTCTCAATAAATGTTGCATTCCTAATAAAATTTTACTATTAAATATTTTCACAAAACATAAAATACCCCTATGTTGTTTTGTTTAATTGCATATTAACAATTACAATGCTTTCTCAATAAAAATTATATTTAGAGTCAAAGAAAATTTAAAAACTAAAATTCAATTTATGTATGTGTTTTCATTGCAGAAATTATGATATGATAGTCAATAACACTTGTAAACAAAAATATATTAGGAAATAATTCTTATAGTAAAGTGGAATGAAAATGTAGGTTCAAGAAGAAAAGAAACTATTTGAAATTTTTGATCCTAAATGAAAAGTTACTTCATGTATTGTTAACTGAATCATAGAGGTATCAAATCACCACAGTATTTAGACTACGTTGGATATATTTGCAAAAGTGATTTAAAAACTTATTTTGAAATACTAAGATTTAAAAATATGGTTGAAATTGCATCTTTTCTCACCATTTAAATTTAAAATGCAGGAAGAAAAAATGGCGGTCTGGTAGAGGCCTCCTACCTCACCGCTCCCGGGGTAAGAGGTGAAGAACGCCAACGGCTGCCTGCATGCGGATCTCGCACTCTGAAGACAGCATTGTGAAATTACAGAGAAGCATCATGGAACACTCAGTGCAAGAAAAAAAAAGGTGACAGAGAGATAATACATTCACAAAGGTCGGCGAGTGCAGGGAACACAATAGAGACCAGAGCGTGGGAAGGACGCGCTCACCAGGTCAGCACAGTGCAACCTAACTTACAGGTAGTCAAGCACCATCCTCACAGACTTCCCATCCACTCAGTCAGGGACAAGACCAGAGTTGGTGCAAAGTTGTTGCACAAGACAGCAGGCTCTGTGGAGAGGAAGCAATTGTGGGAGCCATGTGGAACTCTCGGGTGCACTGTACAGGGACTGTGCAGGGCCAGGCAGGGACTGGGCTGAGATGCAGCTTCCCAGGACAGTACGCGGGAATCTGGAGTTGGGCACCTTGCACGTGGAAGTCAGCAGGACAAGGGCACAGGAGTTGAACTGAGAGCAACGGGATATGCCCTTGGTGGCTGCTGGCAATTGCCCCCGTGGGACCCAGGTGGGTTGAGGAGAGCTGCGTTCACACCATGATGTGAACCCTGCTGTACACCAGATTGGCAGTTGCAGCTATCTTTAAGGCCTCCGGCCTGGAGCTATTAGATAGGTCTCTAGCTTCAACCCACCCCCAGCCCAGAGAATCTTTGGCCTGGGAGCAATAGGTTACACCCTTGGAGGGTATGGAAAACTGCCTCCATGTGTTCCAGGTGGGACAAGGTCCCTGACCTGTATCGGTGTGAACTTTGTGTATTGGAAACAGTTTGTAGCCCATACATCTGGTACTGCCTCCCCAGCTCTGGCCTTCTCCTACGTGATCGGTCCTAGTTCACACTCTCCAGATCCCAGTCCTCCCCTACCCCAGAAAACAGTCATAGTTAAGGTTGCTGTGCCATAGTGAATCAATTTGCATAAGTACTGGTTCCCATGGCAACCGAATGCCTCAGGTGCCACAGGCTGAACCAGAGCAGCTGCCCCTAACCCTACTCACTTAATTAGGGAGTTTCGCTTGAACAAAGAGTGCCTTCAGCTGCCACTATTCCCCCCAGTGGGAGCATCCCCCTGGTGGAGACTTCTGGGGATAGAGACACCCAACCGCCTACCTTGGAGTCTAGTGGTGGAAACGGGGTGCAAAAGTGGAGATCCACCTGTCAGCCAGTGACACGTGGAGATACACATCAGAGGGCCAGACACACGAATTGTGGGGAAGCTCAAGAACCCACAAGTGGACCGATCAGAGGGGAAAGTGCCCAAGATAGTGGGCAGGGAAGAAAAAACCTGGCTAGAGACCTCAGCAAATGTACTTGTTGGTCCCTCCTGTCAGAAATAGCCCTCCAAGCCCAGACAAAGAGAGCTTTGAACTCCACAGCAGTGGCCCCCTTAGCGGCCAGATAAGCACCCTCTGAGGTCTGTAGAAGTTTACCCACCTTAGCTCTCACACTGCCACTGCAAGGTATCTTGCTTCTCCCCCTCCTCAGGGGGAGGAGGGACAAAGTAACCCCTGGGAGCTACAAGGCCCATCCCAAAGCTTGGGACTTTTTTATACCCCACCTGGGGGACCAGAGCCTGCCATAGGCCCAACAGATTACCTAGGTAACTGGCTCCTCCACACAAACTACAAACAACAACAGCAGGAACATATCCATAGCTAAAAATATTGCCTTCCATCTTAACCTATTAGGGAGTACTGTATACATATCCTCAAGTACAATCCACCAGCTTGGAGCTCAAGCTCGGAGAACAAACTGACTACACGCCACTGGGAAGAGGTGAAGACAAACAGGTCAGAGGTAACCCAAGAGTTTCACCAAACTTGTTAAAATACACCTAAGGCAATACAGACCAGTACTCCTCTACCCGGCTTTGGCAGGGAACGATTCTCAGGGTCTTGGAGACAGGGCCACAGACTAGCCCTAGCACACACAGCTCTCGATTGAGAGGCCAGATGAGAAAGAATCAGCAAAAGAACTCAGGAAACATGAAAAATCAGAGCAAAAAATCACCCCCAAATGAAACCATTTGTTCCTCAGCAACAGATACCAACTTAAACAAAATGGGTAAATTGACAGAAGAGGAATTTCGTTTATGGATTATAAGAAAGCTCAATGAAGTTCAAGAGAAAATGGAAACCTAGCACAAAGAAACCACAAGAACAATGCAAGAAATGAATGAAAAATTTGCTAAAGAAATTGAAATATTATGGAAAAATCAAACAGAAATACTGGAAATGAAACAGGCTTTCAAGGATCTACAAAACACAGTGGAAAGCCTTAAGAATAGGCTGGATCACGAAGAGGAAAGAATCTCAGAGCTGGAAGGTAACTCCTATGCACTAAATAAATCATTCAAAAAGAAAGAACACAAAAGAGACATGAACACAGCATACAAGAAATGTGTGATTATGTAAAGAGGGCAAACACAAGAAACATAGGCATCCCTGAGGCAAAGAAGAAATTTCAGAAGGGCTGGAAAATTTATTTGAAGGAATAATAGAGGAAAATTTCCATGGCCTAGCCAGAAATCTTGATAGCCAGGTACAAGCAGCACACAGGACTCTGGGGAGACTCAACGTACAAAGGCAATCACCACGCCACATAGTTATTAGGCTGGCAAAAGTAAACACAAAAGAGGCACTCCTTTGAGCAGTAAGGCAAAAACAGCAGATTACTTACAAAGTAAAACCTATCAGATTACCTGAAGATTTCGCAACTGAAATCTTACAAGCCAGAAGGGACTGGGGACCCATCTGCAGTCTTCTAAAACAAAATAATGGCCAACCCAGAATTCTTTATCCTGCAAAACTAAACTTCTCATATAAGGGAGAAATGAGAACTTTTCCAGACAAGCAATCAATGACAGAATTTGTGAAAACCAGACCTGCCCTGCAAGAAGTACTCAGACCTGCATGGTACACTAACCAGAATAACAGACACCCACCAATGTAAAATTACCCAAAAGCTAAAAGTCCAGAAGCCAGATTTCACAATGGTTCAAGAGGAAAAATAAAACAAGAATCTACCCAACAGGATAAACAGAAATCCTCCCCAAATATCAATTCTCTCAATAATGTGAAAGGCATAAATTGCCCATTGAAGACATATAGGCTGGCTGAATGGATGAAGAAATACAAGCCATCTATCTGCTGTCTCCAGGAAATGTGTCTTACACAGAAGGACTAGTTCAAACTCAAGGTGAAGGAACGGTATACAATTTTGTAGGCAAATGGAAACCAAAAGAAATCTGGGGTAGCCATTCTTATATCAGATATCATAAATGTTAAGGCAACCAAAATAAAGAAAGACAAAGATGGTTACTATATATTGGTCAAGGGAAAAATCCAACATGAAGACTTAACAATCCTAAATATTTATGCACCCAACACAGGAGCGCCCAGTTACATAAAGCAAATACTGCTAGATCTAGACAACATAATAAATAGCATTGTCATAATAGCTGAGGACTTCAAAACCCCACTGACAGAACGGGACAGATCCTCCAAACAGAAAATAAGCAAAGAAACAATGGACCTAAACAGGACTCTAGAACATTTGGGCCGAATAAACATCTACGGAACACTCCACCCAAGTAACACTAATTATATGTTCTTGTCATCAGCACATGCAACTTTCTGAAAAATTGATCACATCCTAGGCCACAAAACAGATCTGAGTAACTTAAAAAAAATAGAAATTATACCATGCATTTTTTCACACCACATCAGAATAAAATTAGAAATCAATTCCAACAGAAACACACATCTCTATCCAAAAAAATGGAAATAAAACAATCTATTCCTGAATGACAATTGGGTCAAGGAGGAGATTCAGATGAAAATCAAAACTTTCCTCGAACTAAATGATAATGGGGACACAACTTACCAAAATCTGTGGGATACAGCAAAGCAGTCCTGAGAGGAAAACTTATAACCTTAAATGCCCACATCCAAAAGACAGAAAGTTCACATATCAGGAAACTAATGAATCATCTCAAGGAAATGGAAAAGGAAGAGCAAACCAACCCTAAACCAAGCAGAAGAAAATAAATAACCAAGATCAGAGCAGACCTAAATGAAATCAAGAACAAAAGAACTATACAGAAGACTAATAAAACAAAAAGTTGATTCTTTGAAAAGTTAAACAAAATAGGCCACTTTCTAGATTGACCAGAAGCAGAAAAAAAATGACTCAAGTAAGCTCAATTAGAAATGAAAGAGGAGAGGTCACAACTGATATCACAGGAATGCAAAACATCATCTTTGTATACTATAAACCTCTCTATGCCCAAAAGCATGAAAACGTGGAGGAAATGGACAAATTCTTAGAAACACACAACCTCCCTAGGCTCAATCAGGAAGAAATAGAATTCCTGAACAGACCAATATCAAGAACCGAAATTGAAGCAGAAATAAAAAACCTTCCAACAAAAAAAAGTCCTAGACCAGATGGGTTCACTCCTGAATTCTACCAAACCTACAAAGAAGAACAGGTGCCTATATTGCAGATATTATTCCATAACATCCAGAAGGATGGAATCCTCCCAAACTCATTCTACAAAGCCAATATCACCTTGATACCAAAGCCAGGAAAGGACACCACAAGAAAGAAACTACAGACCAATATCCCTTATGAATAGAGATGCAAAAATTCTCAATAAATTCCTAACAAACTGAATCCAAATGCACATCAAAAAAAATGATTCATCACAATCAGGTGGGCTTCATCCCCGAGATGCAGGGATGGTTCAACATACACAGGTCTATAAATGTAATTCACCATATAAATAAAAGAAAGAACAAAGACTATATGATTCTCTCAATAGATGCAGAAAAGTCTTTTGGCAATATACAGCACCCTTTTTGTGATAAGAACTCTTAACAATACAGGCATAGATGGCTCATACCTCAAAATTATTAAAGCCATATACGATAAACCCACAGCCAATATCATACTGAATGTGGAAAATTGAAAGCATTCCCCTTTAAAACTGGAAGCAGACAATGTTGCCCACTTTCACCACTTCTATTCAACATAGTGCTGGAAGTCCTTGTCAGAGTAAGCAGATAGGAGAGAGGAATCAGGGGTGTCCAAAAGGAGGCAGAAGAGATCAAACTTTCACTCTTTGCTGATGATAATATATCTAAAAAACCCCAAAGATTCACCCAAGAGACTACTGGAATTGACAAATGAATTCAGCACAGTCTCAGGATACAAAATCAATGCACACAAATCAGTAGCCTTCATATACACCAGTAACAGTTGATCCGAGAAACAAATCAAAGACGCTATATATTTCACAATAGCGCCAAATAAAATTAAATATTTAGGAGCATATTTAACTAAGGAGGTGAGAGATCTATATATAGAGAACTACAAAACACTGAGAAAAGAAATTGCAGAGGATGTAAACAGATGGAAAACCCTATAATGCTCTTGGATCGGTAGAATCAACATTGTTAAAATGTTTACACTACCTAAAGTGATTTACAGAATCAATGCAGTCCCTATCAAAATACCAAAATCATTTTTTGCAGATCTAGAAAAAACAATTCTACACTTTGTGTGGAACCAGAGAAGACCCTGTCTAGCCAAAGCAATCTTAAGCAATAAGATAAAATTGGGAGGCATCAGTCTACTTCTACTAGACTTTAACCCATACTGCAAGACTATAGTAACCAAAACAGCATAGTACTAGCACAGGAACAGAGACATAGATCAATGGACCAGAACCCAGAACCCAGATATAAAACCACGCTCATAAAGCCATCTGATCTTTGACAAATTAAACAGAAATATACACTGGGGAAAAGAATCCCTATTCAATAAATGGTGCTGAAAATATTGGATAGCCACATGTAGAAGACTGAAACTAGACCCATACCTCTCACCTCTCACAAAAATCAACTCACAATGGATAACAAACTTAATCCTAAGACATGGAACCATAGGCATTCTAGGATAAAATGTTTGAAAAACTCTTATGGACATTGGCCTAGGCAAATAATTTATAAAGAAGACCCCCAAAGTAATCACAGCAGCAACAAAAATACATAAATGGGACCTGATCAAATTAAAAAGCTTCTGCACAGCCAAGGAAACTCTCACTAGAGTGAACAGACAACCTATAGAATGTGAGAAAATATTTGCATGCTACACATCTGATAGAGGGGTGATAATGAGAATCTGTACAGAACTTATGAAAATCAACAAGAAAAAAAATCAAACAATTCCATTAAAACTTGGGCAAAGTACATGAACAGAAACTTTTCAAAAGATGACAGAATAATGGCCAGCAAACATATAAAAAATTCTCAACTTCTCTAATCATCAGGGAAATGCAAATCAAAACCACAATGAGATATCACTTAACTCCGGTGAGATTGGCTCATATCAAAAAGTCCCCAAACAACAAATGTTGGTGGGGATGCGAACTGATAGGAACACTCATACACTGCTGGTGGGACTGCAAATTAGTACAACCTCTATGGAAAGTAATATGGAGATACCTCAAAGAACTAAAAGTAGAAGTACCATTTGATCCAGCAATCCCACTACTGGGTATTTATCCAAAGGAAGAAAAGACATTCTATAATAAGGACATCTACACTCAAATGTTTATAGCAGCACAATTCACATTTGCAAAGATGTGGACACAACCCAGGTACCCATCAATACCTGAGTGGATTAATAAAATGTGCTATATATAAACCATGGAGTACTACTCAGCCATAAAAATCAATGGTGAATTAACACATCTGGTATTATCCTGGATGGAGCTAGAGCCCATTCTTTGAAGCAAAGTATCACAAGAATGGAAAAACAAGCACCACTGGTACTCACCATCAAATTGGTACTAACTGATCAATACTTATGTGCACACATGGAAATAATATTCATCAGGGGTTGGGCAGATGGGACGGGGGTGGAGTAGATGAGAAAACTCACACCTAATGGGTGAGGGGCCTACTGTCTGGGGAATATTCATGATTATAGCTCTGCCTTGGGCAGTGCATAGATAATATATGTAACCAAAGTGTTTGTACCTGCATAATATTCTGAAATAACAAAAATAAAATCAATAAAATAAGCGATTTCACAAAAGAATTAAGAACAGGTATTCAGAGAAATACTTGCACACAAATCATCATAGCAATATTATTTACAAGAGCCAAAAGCTGGAAATAGCCCAAATATCTGATGACTGGATAAACAAAATGTGTCTTATGCATACAGTGGATATTATTCAAATAAATTACTGTTCATAAATTAAAAAATGAAAGCTGCTTACAGACGTGTGTCTTTAGCAAGACTTGTAACCTCTTTGAGCTTCAGTTTTCTTGTCTGTAAATGGGGATAATAAAAGTCCTTTCCTTGTGGAAGGAAGGACCACCTGAGTTAATTTACAGGAAACACTTAAAACAGTGCCTGCACGCAGTCTGTGGTACGTGTAAGTGTCCTCTCCTAAGGTCATCCAGGGGTGGGGAACCTGTGGCCTTCTAGATCCTTAAGTGAGACCTTTTGACTGAATCCAAATTTTACAGAACCAATCCTTTTGTTATTAATAAAAGGGGTCCAGCAGAGAAAGATGAAGCTTTTCTTGCCCCCTTTGGTGCTTAAAAAAGAACAATCTTGAAATCAGAAGGCCGCAGGTTCCCCACCCCTTAAAGGGCCTATCTTCTTGCCAACTGCCCACACAAGGACCAGGTTCTTACCATGGTGAAGACCCTGTCCAAGGTGCTTGACAAGTTAGCTCATTCAGGCTTCACAACAGTCCTGCCAAATAGGTTGTCCTATTCCCACCTTACAGATGAGAAAACTGAGGCTCAAAGAAATTCAGGGTCTTGACCAAAGACACACACATATATGTCAGTCTCTCTGAGCCCCTGTTTCCCATGTGACAGTTACTACAACGTGGAATGATTTGTCGCCTGAAAAGGAGGGAGTGGATGCCAAGCCCAGTCAAGACCAAAGCCTGAGGCAGCCAGGTTCTGAATGGAGACTGTGTCTGTCAGTGCGTTGGTCATCCTGGGAGTTGAGAATTGGCTGTCGCCTTTCAAAGGTCTGGCAGGGACACCCTGGTCCAATGGGAGGCATGTCCAGGCCTGGGGCATTTTCTTACAGGAGATGAGTGCATCAGTGTGACAACACTATTACCTCTCCCTGTTCCCATTCTAGGCTCCCAAGACCTAGACCTGACCTTCTGATTGTAAATGTTTATTGACCAACAAATGAAGAAATGAATGAATGAATTTGACTTTCCAAATAACTTGACTGTAGAGAGAGAATATGCTGACAAGTTTTCACCCTTTCATCCAATATTTCAGCCTGCACAGTAATTCTATTTCTCAAAGGAAATGAATAAATTAATTTTCTGGTTTATAAAAAAAGTAAATAAAATAAATTTACAATGCAATATTTTAAATGTGAGCTTCATATTATATCAGAATGCACATCATTTTTCAAACTTTTTGTAGGGAGTATGTGGAGCAAAAATGTTTGAAGACAACCGCTGAAGGCTAACCCAAGTTTGAAAGATTATCACTTGATTTTAACCTCCTTTTCACTCCATTTCATAGTTAATTAGGAATGTTCTTCAATAGGTTTTCACAAACCCCATTTATTTGCTCCCTAATTCCCATGAAATCTAACTGCTGTCCCTATTTCTATATTGAAATTGTTCACTCTTGTGCAACTGTTCTCAAATTTTAGTAGGCTAAGACTTTACATCTGTTACCTACTAAAAATGCACATTCTGATTCAGAGGTTCTGAAGTAGGGTCTGGAAACCACCTTTTCAATAATCATTCTATTTTTTTCTATTTTTTCTGAATTTTAATAATGAAGACTTGAAGAGGATCAATTCTTGTTTTGGGATAAAAAGAACATTATTTATTTTTAACAGTGTTGCTGGCATTCAATTTGCCTGTAATGCATTTTTTAGACCTCAGAGATTATTACCATTAGCTGTATACTTTTGAGATATATTTTCTTCCTCAAATTCATTTTTATAGCAGCCCCAGTAAAATATATTTTGTTAAAAATCAGTTCCATTTCCATTCCAAATGACATTGGACTACATAACTCATAATCATTCTAAGTCACCCTTTGCAGGTGGCCCACAGACAATTTAATAAATAGTGTTTTCAAGTAGCCAACAATGCGGCCTTAGCTGAACACAACTATTTCTTTCCATTTCTCATTTCCTTGGCAGGATTTTTTATTTATGCATTTACTCATTCATTCACCCACAAAGGCTTCGTGAGTGCCTACTACGTACCAGGCTCTAAGGATGCGAATAACATTGTTCGTGCCCACAAGAGCTTACCTTTTGCACTCTTGACCATCCCATCTTTCTGGAAACCTTCTCTTCTTTATCTTTCATAATATACTGTCTCTCTTTTCCCTTCCGTCTGTGCCTTGATTTCCATCACTCTGTCCTCTTCACCCAAACGTCTACCTATGGCCAAGTCTCAGATTTCAGCTTTGTCCCACTTCTTTTACTCTGTTGTATTAAATATGAGATTTATTTATTTACCCCCAAGATTCAGTGGTGATCTTTATGTCACTGATTTCCAAATCATTTTTAAGCCCTACTTTCACCTATACTTTGGTTCCAAATCTCTAGCTGCCTACAAAATCTTACTATATAAAGAAGCCTTTATCTCTCTCTTCATGCTGTGGTAGCAGTGTATAGAAGAAAAAGAATATCAGTCATTCTACAAACTAATGAACTTGAGTTAAACTTTTTCTGTCTTTCAATTAAGGAAAACTGGTTTTGATGTTTTGAGAATCAAGATTTTACCCTAAAAAAGAGTTTGGCCCTCAGCAGTGTGAACCCGATTGCAAATTTAGACATGGACACTTGTCTTGAATTATATGAAATTAAGATATCTTTTAATGCTAGCTGCCATAAATACATTTCAATATTAAATTATTTGTAGATATAGTTATAAGCCATTTTAATATTTAGTGAAATGTCCAAATGTCCTTTATTTCTAACCTTTCTAAACATTTAATTTTTGGAAAAAATAAAAATCACTCATTCACACTCCTAGGCTCAAATGATCCTCCTCCTTTAGCCCCCAAAGTAGCTGGGCCTACATATGCATGCCACTGTGTCCCACTAATTTTTAAAATTTTTTTATAGACAAGGTCTTGTTATGTTGCACAGGCTGATCTTAAACTCCTGGCCTCCAGTAATCCTCCCGCCTCAACTTCCCGATTTGCTGGGATTACAGGCATGAGCCATCACTCCTGGCTCCAAAAATTGCTCATTCTTATTCAATTTTTACCTTGAGTCATAAGGAAGTATAGTGTAAAAACCTTGATTTGCTGAGATAAAAACTCATATTAAAACTTTTTAGATTCGCTTCCAGGGCCAAATTGAATGCAAAACTGAGAATATAAGCCAGAATTATTAGGCTTCCCAAACATGCTATGGAAGAAAAAATATTCAAATTATCCAAAATTGGTTACCATTATGATTGAATTCATTAAAAAACTACTTAATTGTACACATTGTATTTAATCATAAGCTACAAAGTGAGGATAAGTTTTACTATTTTAAGCTGAAGCCATTTTCCTCACTTCAGAATGGAAACTTGAAAAGAGGAACATAGCATTCAATTACAGAACAGTGTTTTTGTGTGTATGTGTGTGTGTGGGAGGGGTGTATACTATTAATATTTTCTACAGGGCCTTTTCCGTTGGAGGATGTTTCTGTCCTTTTTGGAAACCTGCTTTCAAATGCCAGATACTTCATGTATGATGAAGAAACAACATATGATCCAACTGAAGCAGGCAAAGGCTGGATTCAAATTACCTATAATAATTTGGATTAATATTTTCACAGTTATACATAAGTCAAAGTCTAAATTCTACACGGATTTTAATTAAAATTAATTTCTTAAAATTTTGTGAAATAACAAAAGATCTGTGAAAAACTTGAAAGAGAATTTAGAAATTTCCATATAACAAAAAAGCCAATTTATGGGTATAGAACAGTATAGTATTCAATAAATAAATATCCTGTAATGCAGATTTCATGCGTTGGTGTTCTTAAAAATGCAGACACAGACATCCATATGTATAATACAACTCAAATCATGTCCCCTAAATAAAAATCTTCAAGCAGGAAAGTCTCTTGTCAAATAGTCAATAAAATAATTTGTTCACTTCCCATCCCTACGAAAGTACACAGATACACACACAGACTCTGGAACAGGTACACATGCACATTCATATCTTGACAGGAACCCACAAACACACACACTGATTGCAGTACACTTTAAATAAATAAATTTATTCAAAAGAATATTACATACATATACATTTTTTTAGAACCAGGTTCTTGCTCTGTTGCCCATGCTGGAGTGCAGAGGTGCAATCAAAGCTCACCGCAACTTTAGATTCCTGGGCTCAAACAATACCCCTGCCTCAGCTTCCTGAGTAGCAAGGACTGCAGGTGCACACCACCATGCCTGGCCACACATGAATTCTTTATATTCTCATAATCATTACATAGAGAAGGCATTTACATTGCTATGCCACTTCATTCTGGTAACCTTTCACAAGTAAGTTCTCAATGTATATGTTGATTATAATTACTTGGTTTAGATTTAGCAGTTGAATTAAGAAAAAAAAAGTTTACCATAAATAGCTTCAGAAAAATGTTAAGTATAAATTTATTCACTATTTCCATAGATATTTGCATCCTAAGGATGTACAGACAACAGAGCATTGCTAAGTAATGGGAGAATTTATTGCCCATTTTTTCAAAAGGCTGATGATGAAATAGGTGAAAACATTTATAAACAATAGCTATAGTTAAAATATAGATGAAATAAATAATATAATAGAACTATGAAAAAGATTTTAGAAAGATTCAGCTCTTCCTAAATCCGAATTTTAGCAAGATAAATATAGCAATACTATGAAGAATAGATAACAGAGAAAAGAGAAGAAAAATGAAAATCAGGAGGTTGCTGCAGTAGCATAGATAAGAGATGACAGAGGCCTGATCCAGATTGATGGAAATGGGAAGTTGGGGAAAAACATGAAAGAAATCATGAGGTAGCGTTAACAGGATCTGATGACTAATTAAATATGGATGCTGATATCAAGACATGAATCATAAATAATTATTTAACTTCTGCCCTTGGTAATCGAGAAGTTGATGAGGAAGTAGGAAATATTAATACAGAAGTAGGAACAGCTTGTCAGGTAGAATGGGAGAGCATAGGATGCAAAATAATAAGTTCAGTTTGGAATAGGTTGAATTTGATATCTCAGTGAAACATTGGCAGGATATCTTAGTGAAATATAAGCTCTCACACATATGTTCAGCTGGTTTTTAGAAATTTGGATCTGTAGCTCAATACAGTGATCAAGTGTGGAGATAAAGATTTGGGAATTTTAAATATAGAGTTGAAAATTAACAGTTTATGAGTGAATCAGCTCACACAGAAATGGCTGTCAGAGGGAAAGGAGAGAGAAACAGGGAGGGAGAGACAAAAAAGGGTCTAGGAAATATTTTTAGTGAGAACCCAGGATTCTGAACCTAAATTGTGAAGTTAGAGGAATATAGAATTAGGGGAAAAAGCAGATTAAAATTTTATAACAAAATCTAGATGAATTAGGCATAATGAAACTCAAAGTAATTTCAACACGATTTAAAATTAAACTCTTATATAAAATGAAACTCTGAGCTCATGGTTACAAGGTCAGAGGTTTTAAGGATAACTCTGTGTTTAGTATCTGCTTAGATATTACATTGTTTCACCTAAAAGGCAACAGGTAGAGCACATTTCATGAGTCATTTTTTTTGTATTAATTACCCATTAAAATATTGAGGTGCAGGCTGAAAAAATTTACAAGATTCACATTATGTAAACAGCATTTCTAACTGTCTCGGAGATGTGAATTGTGACAACAGTGAAACTGTGCACACAAATGTAACTGCTTACCTAATGTTTTCCACAGGTAATTGGAAATCTAAATTAATATCAAGGTTGAGCAAACAAGTATATATTGAAGTTAATAATTTAAGAGCTCAATAGTTTTATTTCTTTCAAATCAGATTAGTGCCTACTTGGTCATGCAGAAATGGTGAGTTCCATAAAAGGCTTATAGCTTATTTTGAGATGCTCTGAGTAAAATTGCATTTGAAAAAACAGCCTAGGTTTATCAGGGCATCTAGCTTCAGGGACATTTCTGGGATAAATAACAAGATAAATTGGAAGCAGCGTAGTCATCTAGAGGGAATCCTTTGAACAGTTCCTTCATTGACATCTTGTGCGAGAAAAATCACAAAAACTGTCTTGCACCTCAGGTTTTCCTTTCATAAAAGAAAGTAAAAAACAATATGCTCTTTCTCTAGCTTGTGAGATGTTGTGAAGAAAGGCAATTTAATCTATAAGGTATTTATAGCTGTCTAGAAATAGGCAATGTAAAAATATAATTTCTCATTGCAAAACCATTATTTCAGAGGATTATTATTGTAAAGCCTTCTCTGGATGCACCCTTGTGTCTTATGGATTGTTATAAAAAATCAAGAAAATCCGTAGTCTTCAATGCTAAATAAATTGCTAGCTAATGGAATGGACAGACATATTGGGATGATCGGATGGATAGTTTAGTGTTAGAACAGTTAAAAGGGGCTACAGTTCTCTCATAAAAAAGGGAGTAATATATTCTTCCTAGGGTTAATAGTTTACCTAAATGATGCCATTTATCTCTTCTAAGTAAGCTCATAAGCATGGCTGTCAATTTAGAATTAACAAAGCAAAGTAACAAGGAAATGTATTTAATAGAAAAGTATACTATTTGTGCTGTCCAAGGAGAAAAATAATTCTAACTTCTTACAGTCCAAAATACGAAAAATGTAACTTTTTTTTCCTGATTTTTAAAACTCAGTCAGTGCTTAGATTTCCTACAGTAGAAAAAAAATCTATATTTTACAAAACATTTTATTGAGCTTTGTTTTAATATGTTAACTTCATTCTCATAAAGCTGCTATTTGTTTGTCTATCTGTACACACACACACACACACACACACACACAGAGTTTCCTGTATAGGGAATTTTCACAGTTTACAACTACTTTGTAAAAAATATATTAAGTTTAGCTAAAGAACCATGTGAAAAGGGGGTAACATATGTGAACAGGTAATCCACAGAAGAGAAAAACTTAATGTCCAATGACCATGTGAAGAAAAGCTCAGAATCATGAGTAATCAAAAATGCAAATGTGAAACATAATCTTATAGCCATCAAATTGGCACAAATTAAGATGCCTTAAAATATCAAGTATTGGCTAGGATGTGAAGTTATGTGAGTAACAGAAAGATATTCCCACTGATACTGGTACATATTAGTAAAATAATTTTTGGCTACATAAAATGAAGGTGAAGATGCACATACTGAGTGACAAGGTATTCCACTCTTAAATATATGATCATAAGACACTCTCACACATATGTATAAGTAGACATGTACAAAAATGTTTGTTTCATGGTTGTTTGTAATATATGAAACCAAAACAACAAATAAATTCTTATTGATATGAGAATAGTAAAATATGTTTTGATATAGTTATACAATAAAATACTACTCAAAAAGAAAAATAAATAAAGATAAATCAATAAAATATGGATCTAAATATAAAAACCATAACACTATGAATAGAATAACTTGTTTAGTCAAAAAAGAGTGTGTACAAACAGAATATCATGAGAGGAATTGTCCTTTATGATAACCCAGTGTCTGTGATACAGAAAAAAAGTTAAGAGTATGAGAGAGAGAACAAGGCTGCACAGTGAGATATAAGGGTAAAATGTTAAGCTTTACTGCACAACTATTGTAAGCAAGACAAATTTATATATGTATGTGTGTGTGTATGTGTATAGATAAGTGTGACTATGTGTACATATGTATATATATACAGTACACATGTGTGTATATATATTTAGGATATATATTTGAGAAATATATGCATATTTACAATATGAATATTTGGAATATACAAATACTTAGGATATATGTCTATTTCAGATATACATATATTTGGGATTATATATATTTTTTGCGATATATATATACATATATAATATACTGTTTTAATGGAATTCTCATCAACTCCAGAAAAGATTTTTGTAGAAATAGACAAGCTTCTTCTATAATTTATAAGAAAGGCTAAAATAGTTAAAACATTCTTTTAAAATAAGAATATAAGAGAAATCACACTACCTGATACCAAATTACAAGTCCTTCTGTATAGCTACAGTAATCAATACTGTGTGGTATTGTCAGAGAGAGATACACATAGACCAATGGAACAAAATAGAGATCCACACAAACATGCCCAGCTGGTTTTTGACAAAGTTGAAAAACCAGTTCAATGGAAACATGATAATCCTTTTAACATATTGTGCCAGAGAAACTGGATATCCATAGTCAAAAAAAGAAATGAACCTTGACCTAAGTCTCATACTTTATACACAAAGTAACTTAAAACAGATCACAGATTTAAATATAAAATGCAGAAATATAAAAGTATTAGAAAAATAGAAAATATTTAGGATCTAGTACTAAACAAAGAATTTATAGACTTGACACCAAAAGCATGGTCCATAAAAAGAAAATTTGATGGATTGGACTTGGTAAAAAATGAAAACTTTGCTGTGTGAAAAAACATGTTAAGAGAATGAAAAGAAAAGTGAAAGAGAAAATATTTGCAAACTATATATCCAACAAAAGAGTAAGATGTAGAATATTAAAAGAACTCAACAATAAAAATCCAAACAGTCCAACTGGAAAATGGAAAAAAGACACCAAGAGACATTGCACCAAAATGAATATAGAGATGTCAAATATGCACATGAAGAAAAATGTTCAGCATCATTAGCCACTGGGAAAATGCAAATTTAAATCACAATGACATATGACCACACACCTTTCAAAATGGCTAAAATAAGACATAGTGACAACACCAAGTATTTATGAGGATGTAATGAAAGCAGATCATTCAGATATTGTTGGTGGGAACGTAAAATGATGCAGTCATTCCGGAAAACAGTTTGACAATTTCTTATCAAACTAAATAGGTGACCACCATATTACCCAGCATTGTACTCTTGGGCTTTTTTTTCTGAGAGAAAGTAAAACATATTTTCATGCAAAAACTATACACAAATATCCATAGAAGCTTTATTTGTAATAGCCAAAAAGTAGAAACAACTCAGATGTACTTCAACAGGTGAATGGTTAAACAAACTGTTTTATATTCGTACCATGGAATACCACTCAGCAATAACAATTGATACACACAACAACTTGGATGAATCTCGAAGAAATTATACTGAGTAAAAAGGCCATTCTCAAAAGGTTACATATTGTATGATTCCATTTATACAACATTATTGAAAACACAAAATTATACAAAGGGATAATAGATTAGTAATTGCCAGAAAATCACAAAATTATAGAAATGGAGAACACATCAGTGATTGCCAAGAGTGGGATGGATGTGGCTATAAAATGGTATCACAAGGGCTCCGTGTGGTTAGAAAATTGTTCTTTATTTTGTCTATATCCATGCCATCTTTCTGGTTGTGATACTGTAATATAGTTTTGTAAGCTCTTACTATTAGAAAACTGGGTTAATGATACAAAGGATCTCTCTATTATTTATCAAAACTGCATGTTAATATACAAAATAAAAAGCTTAATTTACAAAATTCAGGATATAACATCACCATTTTGTAGAAAAACTATGATGTTATGTTTATGCAGGCAAACCACTTAGAAAATACACCTTAACTAACTAAGCATTGCAATAATTATTTCTATTGCAAAATATCTATTAAACTAAATTAATTAATTACTGAATTGTTTACTAGTTTGGCTTAAGTGTGATGAAAGAAAATCTTGATAGACTATTCCTAAATATTTATTTAAAAAGAATCATTTTAGAACAAGTATATATTTTACTTTGCCACTAGACTCTCAACAGTCATGTTGGAAGCATGACCTGTACTCAACAGCTAGGCAGACAGAATAAGTACAAGAGAAAGTGGGCAGTACCTAGATTGATTTCACATTTAATAATAATAGCTTCATTTGTTGAGATCTAACTCTATGCACAGAAATTTTCTAAACACTATACAAGAATTGTATCATTCAATTTATGGGATGATTCCACTTCTATTATAACAATAGTAGAATTGCTCCTATTGGATCAACACTTGTGCAGATCACAACTGTAAACCCTGGAAAAACATTAAAAAATACTTGAAGGCAGTAGAAAGTGACAAAAAAGCATGGAGAAACTGGAGAGGAGTCTACACTTGGAAGATGGGAACAGCAACGGCATTCAGTGAATCTCGTGTTTTTAGCTTTCAGCCTAAGGACAGAACACATTATACATATAGAGGCTAGCTCCAACTTGGAAATAAACCTATAGTCTCATTGCTTTCAAGAATTAGGGAATAGGGTTCAGGTTAACCACATACGATAGACAGGAAATGGGAAAGTCCCCACAAGAGAGGAATAGAGATGGTCCTACTAATTCTGAATATGAATCCTACACTACCCAGTGTTTTTGTTTAACTATGTATGTACGGTGTTGATTCTAGCAGCCCAGCTAAGGCTAAAAGAACTGAACACAGATTTAAGCTGCTTACCACTGGAAATAAGACAGCTCAAAGTTTGATTTTGGCCAAGAAAATTGACTACTAAAACACATGAAAGAAAAATGACTACTACAACACATGAAAGAAAAACTCAATAGTTTTTAGAAAACTATAATAGAATCCAAAATCTATGCAGATGTATAATCAAAATGTCCAAGATAAATTCCAATTTATTAGACATAAGAAAAAAAAAGACACAAAAAAGCAACCCATACTTAAGAAGAAAGGTAACCCTTGGATACCAACACAGACATGTACCATATATTTGAATTAGCAGATAAGAATTTTAAAGCAGATATTGTAGTTATGTTCAACGATGTAAAGAAATATGGGAAATCTCAGGAGAGAAATAAAAGACACAAAACGAACCTAATGGAAAGTCTAGAGCTGAAAAAGCACAATATCCAAAATAAAAAAAAAAAATTCCCTGGATGGGCTTAGCAACAGAAAGGGGTAACAGAAGAAAGAGTTGGGGAATATGAAGATAGAAACTGGAAGCATCCAATCTGAACATAAGAGACAAAAAAAAAAAAAAGAATTTTAAAAGAAAAACACTGATCTATGTAATAATATGAAAATGTCTAATATATATAAAATTGGGAGTCTCAGAAAGATAGAACAGAGTTAGTGGGGCAATAAAAATATTTGAAGAAACAGTAGTCAAAATTTCTTAAGTTTGATGAAAGTCATAAAATTACAGATTCAAGAAGCTCAGCAAAATCTAAGCAGAATAAATACAAGACAATCACAGTTAGCCATATTATAATTAAATTGCTGAAAACAGGTATGTGTGTGTGTGAGTGTGTGGTGGGGGGAGGGACAGAATGAGAGAGAGAGAGAGAGGGAGAGAAAGAGAGAGAGAGAGAATCCCAACCACTGAGTTCTCAATAAGAAAAAACAGAGGGCCAAAGACAGTGGAAAAACATCTTTAAAATGATGAAAGAGGCGCTTCAAGATGGATGATTAGAGGCCTTTTGCATTCACCTCCTCCACTAAGAAGAAACAAAATAATGAGTAGATAATCGCAACTCAAATAGATCATCCAAGAGAGAATGCTAGAATTCAACAGAAAGTGACAGGAAATACCTAAAGCAAGAAAGGAGAAGAATGTGAGGCAGCCTACTCACCCAAGATTGGCGAGGGGCCAAAAGAGACTCTCCAATATGAGGAAAGGGTAAGTGAGAGACCGTCAGCAGTCCACATTCCCACCACGGACTCCTGTGATCCTAGCCATGGCAGAGCTCCTCAATCCTTGAATGTCCTAAAACCAACATAGCGAGCTGCTGGAGGATTGTGTGATAGCACTGCTCCAGGGAGGAAGCTAACGCTGAGTACCATGCAATCCCCGAGACCCAACCATTTTAGCCTTGCCCACAACACACTGCTCACTGTTCTGGAGCCCAGAGGTGCTTGGGCTGAGGTGCAAGAGAAATGTGGACTATTGCCCCTGGGGTTGATGTGCAAGTGACCATGGGGTACTGCAGCTGGGCCTGAGGCATGACTGAGGTGCAAGCTACCTCTGTCAGGGTAAGGTACAAATGAGGCACTGGCTACCACAGCAGGGACTGAGGCATGAGTGCCACCAGGACTGAGGTGTGAGTGGCATGGGCATTCCCCACCCACAGGCCTAGGCTGTTGCCACTGAAGGTGGTGCTGCCCTCCCCAGTGTCAGGGCAGTAGCACATCCACTGCTGCCGCCCACCCAAGCATTCTCTGGTGGCCTGGGGATCACCCCATCCATGCCTACCACACTTAGCACCTTCACAAACTATTGAAGGGACTGAGGAAAGTCAGTCTGGCCTGGATTCATCCCCTCCATGGTAGAGCACAGAGTCCAGGGGCCAGGGGATTGCCTAGCCTGGTGTACCACTGTTGTCACCTGAACATTCCTCCTCAGGGCCTGAGGTTGACCCTACCGACTTGATCACTACTACCACCACACCTGGCATACGTCACCTACGGGCCTAGAGATTGGCCTGCCCAGCTCATTTCAGCCACCACCAACACCAGTGTGCACTGCTCAGGACCCAGAGGTTCACCCACCACTAGCACTGCCATGGCCCACACAATACCAGCTTACCAAGGGCCCAAGAAACCACCTACACAGCCAGTTCACTGCTGCCACTGTGGACATCTGGGTAAGCCACCTGGAGGCCGAAGAATTAGCCCTCTTGGACCCATTAATATCGGTGTCAGCATACACCACCCTGAGGACCAAGAACAGGAATGCTTAACCTACCACTGCCACCACTGGGACCCAAAGACTGGCCTACTTAGCATCCTAGTCCCCGGGAAAAAACTTCACCACAGCCTCCACTCATAACTGTGTCCTAAGCCACCAAGGAAATCACAGACACCACTGACACTATTTACATCTGAAAAATCATACAGTAACCACACTGCTTCACACACTCAGAATCAAAGCCAATGTGCCCCATTCAACTGATACCATAGATATATCTTCAAGAAAAAGTCCACCCTTACAAAATCAAATTCAAAAATTTGGAAGAAGTGACGATTACAAAAGATACAAGATATCAATGTAAGGACAAAGGAAACATGAAAGAGCAAAGAAATGTGACACTTTCAAGTGAACACAATAATCCTCCAGTAACAGATCCCAATCAAAAATAAATTCACATATATTTCCTTTGCACCTGGATAACATAGACATGCTATAATTCATAACATATGGGAAATTAAAAATTACCCTCTGGTCTGACAAAAAAAGAAAAGAAAAGAAATTCATAAAATCCCAGAAAAAGAATTCCAATACTTGATTCTAAAGAATCTTAGTGAGAAACAAGCAAATTCTGAAAAACAATACAATGAAATCAGAAAAACAATTCAGGATATGCATGAGAAATTTACTAAAGAGATAGATATCATAAAAAGCCAAACAGAAATTCTGGAACTGAAGAATTCATTTAATGAAACACAAAATACTTTTGAAAGCTTCAACAGGAGACTAGATCAAGCAGAAAAAATACTCTGAGAACTTGAAAATAGGTCTTTTGAGATGAGAACCCAGTCACACAAAATTAAAGAAACAAAATTTATAAAATGAGCAAAGCTTTTGTGACATATGGGACAAAATATTCGAATTTTGGTGTCACACAAGGCAAAGAGAAAGGGAAGGGTTAGAAAACTTATCTAACAAAATAATAAATGAAAACGTCCAAGTCTACCAAAAGACTTAGACATGTGGATACAAGAGGTTCTGAGATTCTCAAACAGATAAAAGGAAAAAAGGTGTTCTTCATGACACATTATCATCAAACTGTCTAAAATTAAACACAAAGAGAAAATTCCAAAAACAGCAAGAGAAAAGCATCTAGTCCAATAAAGGAACACCCATCTCAGACTAATAGCATATTTTTCAGCAGAAACCTCACGGACCAAGAGATAATGGGGTGATATTCAAAGTGCTGAAAGAAAAAAAATTGGCATCCAAGGATACTATCCAGCAAAATTATACTTCATACATGAAGGAGAAATAAACTCTTTCCCAGACAAGCAAAATTTGAAGGAATTTTTCACCACTAACTAGACAGGCCATATAAGAAATACTAAAGGAAGTCCTAAACCTGGCAGAAAATACAACATTTACCATCATGAAAACACACAAAATTGTAAGAGTCAGTGGTAAATCAAAAACACAAAGAAGGAAGAGAAAGGACTCAAATTATATCACTACAGAAACCCCAAAACCACAATGATAAAAAATGAGAGAAAGAGGAACAAAGAATTGACAAAATAACCAGAAAACAATTAACAGTGTGACAGGACCAAAACCACATATACAAATAATAACTTTGAATGTAAATGAATTAAATTCTACACTTATAATATATAGACTGGATGAATGGGTTTATATATATATGCACTGCCTACAAGAAACACACTTTACCTGTAAAGACACATGTAGAATGAAAGTAAAGAGTTGGGAAAATAAAAGATATTTCATGCAAATGGAACAAAAAGGGAGCAGGAATAACTATACATATATCAGATAAAATAGATCTTATGTAAAAAATGGTAAAAAAGACAAAGAAAGACAAAGAAGGTCATTATATAATAACAAAGGAATCAATCTAGCAAGAGGACATAACAATTCTGAATATGTATGCACTCAACATGGGAACACCCAGATTCATAAAGCAAATATAACTAAATCTAAAGAGAGTGATAGACTGCAATACAATGATAGTGGGAGCCATCAACACCCCATTGTCAGCAGTAGATAGGTCATCCAGACAGCAAATCAACAAAGAAACTTTGGATTTAAACTGGAATTTAGACCAAATGGACCTGGCAAACACTTACAGAATAATTTATCCAACAACTGAAGAATACATATTCTTATCAGCACATGAAACATTCCTCCTAATAGGCCATATGTCAGGCTACAAAACAAGTTTCAACAAATTTTTAAAAATCAAAATCATATCAAATATTTTCTCAGACCACAATACAACAAAACTGGAAATCGGTAACAAGAGGATTTTGGAAATTATGCAAATACATGAGAATTAAACAACAAGCTATTGAATAACCATTGGGTGAATGAAGAAATTAAGTTGTAAATCAGAAAAATATCTTGAAACAAATAAAAATGAAAACACTGCATACCAAAGTCTGTGGGTTACAGCAAAAGCAGTACTAAGAGGGCAATTTGTAGCAATAAACACCTACATCAAAAAAGTTGAAAGATTACAAAGTAACCAGCTAAAAATGCACCTCAAGGAAATAGAAAAGCAAGAACAAACCAAACCCAAGATTGGCAGGAAAAAAAAATAATAAAGAACAGAGCAGAACTAAATGAAATGAAGATGAATAAACAATACAAAGGATAAATGAAACAAAAAGTTGGTTCTTCAAAAATATAAACAAAATTCATAAATGGCTAGCTAGACTAACCATGAAAAGAAGAGGAAAGACCCAAATAAACAAAATCAGAAAAGAAAAAGGAGATGTTGCAATTAATATCATAGAAATACAAAAGATCATCAGAGACTATTATGAAAAACTATATGCTAACAAAGTGGAAAACATAGAGGAAATGGATGAATCACTGGCCATATACAACCTACCAACAATGAATCAGGAAGAAATAGAAAACATGAACAGACCAATAATAAGCAGTGAAATTGAATCAGCAATAAAAAGTTTCCTAACAAAGAAAAGCACAGGACCAGATGGTTTCACTGCCAAATTCTACCAAACATATAAAGAAGAACTAATATCAATCCTCCTCAAACTATTCCAAAAATTAAAGAGAAAAGAATTCTCCTTAACTCATTCTATGAGGTAAAAAATACCCTGATACCGAAACCAGACCAGGAAACAACAACAACAAAAAAGAAAACTACAGGCCAATATCTCTGATGAACTTAGACACAAAAATCCTTAAGAAAAATACCAGAAAAACAAATCCAACAGCCCATCACAAAGGTAATACACCATGATCAAGTGGAATTCATCCCAAGGATGTAAGGATGGTTCAACTTACACAACTAAATAAATGTGAAACATCACATCAATAGAATGAAGGACAAAAAAAAATGATCATCTCAATAGATGCAGAAAAATTATTGGTAAAATTTAACATTCTTTCATGAAGAAAACACTCAACAAACTAGGCATAGAAGGAACATACCTCAAAATAATAAAAACCATATGTGACAAACACACAGCTAATATCATACTGAATTAGGGAGAGATGAAAGCTTTCCCTCTCAGAACTGGATCAAGACAAGGATGCTCACTTTCACCACTTGTATTCAATATAGTACTGGAAGTCATAGCCAGAGAAAGAACTAGAAGGCATCCAAATAGGAAAAGAAGCAGTCAAATTATCCCTCTTTGAATATGACATGATCATATATTTAGAAAAACCGAAAGACTTCAAACAACTCAGATCTGATAAGCAAATTCAGTAAAGTTGCAGGATTCAAAATCAACGTACAAAAATAAGTAGTGTTTCTATACACCAATAATGAAATAGCTGAAAAAGAAATGAAGAAGGAAATTACATTTACAATAGCTATAAAAAAATACCTAGGTATAAATGTAAACAAGCAGGTAAAAGGCCTCTACACTATCAAACATTGATGAAAGAAATTTAAGAGGACGTTAACAAATGGAAAGACATTCCATGGTGATAGAGTGGAAGGATTTATTTCATTAAAATGACCATACTGCCAAAGCAATATTTGGATTAAATGCAATCCCTATCAATATGCCAATACTATTTTTCAGAAAACTAGAAAAAAACAATCCTAAAATTCATATGGATCCAACAAAGAGCCAGAATAACCAAAGCAATCCTTAGCAAAAACAACAAAAGCTGGAAGTATCACACTATCTGACTTCAAAATATATTACAAGATTATAGTAAACAAACCAGCATGGTATTGGTACAAAAACAGACACGTAGACCAATGAAACAGAATAGAGAATCAGATTAAAAATCCACATATTTAAGGCCAATTGATTTTTAACAAAGGTGGTAAGAACATACATTGGGAAAATGATACCCTCTTCAATAAATGGTGCTGGGAAAGTTGTATGTCAATATGCAGAAGAATGAAACTGGACCCCTATATCTCACTATATACAAAAATCAACTCAAGATAAAATAAATACTTAAACTTAAGACCTGAAACTATAAAAGAAATCATAGGGAAAGTACTTCAAGACATCGGTGCAAGCAAAGATTTTTATGGCTGAAATCTCAAAAACACACACAACTAAAACAAAAATATACAAATGGGACTGTATTAAACCAAAAAGCTTCTGCACAGCAAAGGAAATAAGAAATAAAGAGAAAAGCTGCTGAATGGGAGAAAATATTTACAAATTATGCATCTGACAAAGAACTAATGCCCAGAATATATAAGGAACTCAAACAACCCTTAAAAAGTTGACAAAGGACATGAATATACAATTCACAAAAAAAGAAGTGCAACTGGCCAAAAGGTATATGAAAAAATGCTCAATATCACTAATTATCAGAGAAATGCCAATTAAAACCAGAAGGAGATATCTCCCTACCCCAGTTAGAATGACTATTACTAAAAGGACAAAAAATAACAGATGTTGGTGAGGACATGGAGCAAAGGAACTCTTATATAATGTTGGTGGGAATATAAATTAGTACCATGCCTACAGAAAACAGTATGGAGATTTCTCAAAAAACTAAAAATAGAACTATCAAATGATCCAGCACTCCTACTACTGGGTATGTATCCAAAAGAAAAAATATCGGTATATCAAATAAATACATGCACCCACATGTTTATTGCAGCACTATTCATGGTAGCAAAGACATGGAATCAACCTAAGTGTTCATCAACGGACAAATGGATGAAAATAGTTCAGTATATATGCACAACTGAATATTTTTCAGCCACAAAAACAAGTGAAATCTTGTCATTTGCTGCAACATGGATGGAACTGGATATGTTAAGTCAAATAATTCAGGCACAGAAAGACAAATACTGCACGTCTTCATTCATATGTAGGAGCCAAAAAAAGTTTGTCTCATAAAGGTAGAGAGTAGAATAATAAATAATAGAGGCTGGGAACAGTGGGTGGTTGGGGCGGTGAAGAGAGGTAGGTTAACAGCCATAAATGTACAATTATGTGAAAGGCATACATCCTATTATTTGACAGAAGAGTAACATGACTATAGTTAACAAAAGTGTATTGTATATTTTAAAGTAGACAGAAGGGAGGACCTAAATTGTTCCCGATACATAGAAATGATAAATACTTAAAGTGATGGATACCTCAAATACTCTGACTTGATCATTACACATTCTATGCATGTAGCAGAATATCACATGTACCCCATAAATATGCAAAATACTATGTGTCCATAAAAAATAAGTTATAAAAAATAAAATGCTGAATGGGAAAAAAGTCAACACAGAAGTCTACATCCAGAGGAAATATCCTGTTATAATGAAGAACAAACACATATATTTTTAAGTACAAAACAAAGAGAATTCATCACCAGTAGAGCTGTACTACCAATAAAATATCAGCTAAAGTATCTCTTCAGACTAAACAGAAATGATGCCAGATAGGAACTGAAATCTTCAGGAGGAAATGAAGTGTACCAGAAATGGTAAATGTGTGGGTCAATATAAATTTAATATTTTAAAAAAGATGTATAACTAATTAAAGCAAGATACAAACACACATATATACAAAATATATATCATTCTATTGTAGCATTTATAATGTGTGTGATTGTAATATATGTGACAGTTATAACAAACTATAACATAAATGATCAGATTCGTAAATTGCAAGGTTCTTACATTTTACTTGAAGTGGCAATGTTAACACTAACCAAGCAATAATAAAGTAAGGCTCTTTAGTGTAATACCTAAAAAAAACCACTAACAAAATAATGCAGAAAAGACATACTTAATTAAAAAGTTAATAGATACATTTAAATGATTTTTCAAGTCCAATTCACTCCAAAGAAGGGAGAAGCAGAGCAACAAAAAGACACAAAACATAGGGAAGAAAAGAATTAAAAAAATGATAAAATGGTAGGTCTAAATTTAACCATATCAAGAATAACTTTAAAGTAAGTGTTGGAAAAACTCTTCTAGACGTCGGCCTAGACAAAGAATTTATGAAGAACAACCAAAAGCAATCACAGCAACAAAAATAAATAAATGGGACCTGATCAAATTAGAAAGCTACTGTACAGCCCAGGAAACAATTATTAGAGAGAATAGACAACCTATAGAATGGGAGAAAATATTTGCATGCTACAAATCTGATAAAGGGCTGATAACCAGAATCTACAAAGAACTCAAGCAAATCAGCAAGAAAAAAAATCAAACAACCCCATTAAAAGTGGGCAAAAGACATGAACAGAAACTTTGCAAAAGAAGATAGACTAATGGCCAAGAAACATATGAAAAAATGATCAACATCTATAATCATCAGGGAAATGCAAATCAAAAGTACAATGAGATATCACTTAACTCCAGTGAGAATGGCTTTTATCAAAATGTCCCAAAACAACAAATGTTGGTGTGGATGAGGCGAGATAGGTACACTCATACACTGCTGATGGGACTGCAAACTGGTACAACTTCTATGGAAAGTAGTATGGAGATACCTCAAAGAACTAAAAGTAGAACTTCCATTTGATCCAGCAATCCCACCACTGGGTATTTACCCAGAGGAAAAAAAGACATTCTATAAAAAAGACACCTGCACTCGAATGTTTATAGCACACAATTCACAATTGCAAAAGATTGTAAACAATCCAAGTGCCCATCATTACATGAGTGGATTAATAAAATGTGGTACATGTATACCATGGAGTACTACTCAATCATAAAAAAATGGTGAACTAATATCTCTTGTATTCACCTGGATGGAACTGAAGACCATTCTTCTAAGTGAAGTATCACAAGAATGGATAAAGCAACACCACATGTACTCATCATTAAATTGGAACTAATCGGTCAACATTTATGTATAGATATGGAAAAAACATTCATTGGAAATCAAGCAGCAACATGGATGGAACTGGAAGCCATTATCTTAAGTTAAAACATCTCAGACACAGAAAGACAAATGCAACTTGTTCTCACCTACCAGTGGGAGCTAAATAATGTGTACACATGGAAGCAGAGTATGGAATAGTGGACAATAGAGACTCGGAGCAGTGGCGGATGGGAAGGGGGTGGATGATGGGAGGTGCTTGGTGGGTACAATGTGCATTGCTCCAGTGATGGATGCATGAAGGCCCCGACTTCACCACCATGCAATATATTAATATCAATGTAGCAAAATTGCACTTGTACCCCATGAATATAACAAATAAAAAATTAAGGAAAAAAAATAAATGCAGGAGAAGCCAAGCACAAAAAAAAAAGAAAGAAAATGTACTAAGGCATCCAGATAAAAATAAACTTAAAAGGTTGGTGCTATTTTTATTCCCTTTTTACAAATGAAGAAACTAAAGCACAGAGAGGATAATCACACCTAAGTTCACACAAGTAGTAAGAGGAAGATTTAAACACAGCCAGAACCCATGTTTTTAATCTCAAAATTATATCACTTAATATTTATCTGGTTCTCACTCATCATTAATTAATTTACAAAGAAAAATGTGTATATGTGTGTATATATGTGTGTGTGTGTGTGTATACATATATTTATATATGTATGTATCTTATGAGATAATAGCTTGGAACCCAAGCTAGTCAACACAGTGTCATGCCAATAGTTAATGAGACAAAACTCACACACAAAACAATTAAAGAAAAAGACAGAATACAAATATGTATTGAGTCATATACGGCAAACTAGACGTAGAAAGGGAGATGGACTTCCCTTTAAAAAAGAAGTCACTGGGGGTTGAAATGTTCTGAGAAATCTGTGCAGAGGAGGTAGAACTGGGCATTAAAGGCTAAAGGAAGTCTAAATAGATGAAAATAAGGTACCTAAATAGTATGGGCAATCATACTTAGTTGATGGCACTCTTTTGTGGAGGATAGCGAAGAGGTTAGTCTACTTGGCTTTATATCATGCACTGACAAGTCAGTAAGACAGGTAAGTATTTGCAACTACTGGAATAACTATACACAAAGAATTTATGTATCAACGTTACATTAGAAGAACCTATCTTATGGTGTGGCCAAGGGCTCTCTTATGCCCTATCCTGTTTTATAGTTTTTTGTGTACAACTTGATTAGGGGCAAAGATGGCCATGCACATATGCGGTGAAACTGAGATGATGGTCAAATTCATTGTTTGACATATTTAATATGCAAAAATCTCTTACCAGGCTGGAAAACCATGGCCAAATCTATCAAGAGGAGATTTAATATATATTTCTAATTGAGCAAGTACAAAACATAGTGAGATGTTTTATAAAAGTTAGCATGAAAATAACTTCTGGATTTTGTTATACATTCATTCTTTGAGCTTCAGTTTCCTCATCTGCAAACAAAACTGACTGGATTAAATTATTTCAGTACTTCCTTGAAATTCTAAATTTCTACAACTCTTTGCATTATTGTTGAATGTGACTGAAAAAATAGCCAATGTGATCTGAGTTGAATTAAGAGGAATTTGGAGTATAGAGAATCTAGTCTGCACTGGTCACACCACACTTGGGCACATTTCTATTAAGAACATGATAAACTGGAGTTTGTCCATAGGCATAAGATTTCATGGCAAAGAAAATAGAAACTATGCTATCTGAGATATCGGGAAATATTTATTATCATCCTTCAAAGGCTTTCCATTGCACTTAGGATAAAATTTTTAAAAAATTACTATGGTTTACAAAGTTCTATCTGATGTGCCACATACATATCAGGACCAAACCTTGAAATGTACCCATGGTGCAGCTCAACCAGTGAGGGGCCATTAAAGATCATCTTTCATAGGCATATAATTAAAGAAAAAAAATTGAAATTGATTTTAATGATCTTTAGGAAAGACAAGTAACATGCACCCCCAGTTGCTCTGCTTGATAGATGACCCACCTACTCTTTAACATCACCTTGGTTAACCCTAACTCACTGAATTACAGCCACCTTGTTTTCAATCCCTTAAATAAACCAAATTTCTTCTTTCCTTAGAGTTTTCACAGATTTGATTTCCTCTTATTGGACAACTATATTGCCAATTTTTTACTTAGCTAAATCCTAAATATCCTTCAGGTTTCAGCTTATAAGTAATTTCCTCAAAAAACCTTATAAGATATACCATTCAAAATCAGGTCATCTTGTTATAGTCTCTTTAATGAATCGCCAAAGTCTCTAGCCATACTTTTTAATATTATTCCATAGCATTTATCATGAGGCATAATTGCATAATTATTTGAAGCTCTATAAGATGAGGATTTTTTTTTTTTTTTTTTTTTTTTACTGAGAGTATATATCTGCCATCCTTCAGTTTTTGTTTACTGGACCAATTTAAATGAGTTTCAGTCCTGAAACAGAACCCCATAAAGAGAAAAAAAGAGTGGAGGAAGCTGGAGAGTTAAATTGCTTTGCATAATGAATTGAGGAAAGTTCTGAATTCCAAGGTACAAGCTGAGAGAGTAGAAATGGGGTACCAGAAAAATGGAGAAAAGAGAAGATGTGAAAAATGAGATCAGGTAGACAAAATCATAGGGTTCAACTCAATAATAGGAGGAGAGAGCAATGAAAAATACCCAGTGGGGGAAATGGTCGATGGATTTTAATAATAAAGATGTCAAATATTCTATGTTGTTTGTTGGGCTACAAATTAATGACCTGATAGATATTGAGTGTATTTGTTTATTAGGACTACCACAATAAAATGCCACAGATTGGATGGCTTAAAAACAACAGAATTTATTTCTTCACAGTTCTGGAGACTGGAAGTACAATATCAAGCTGTCATCAGGGCTGGTTTCTCCTGAGGCCTTTCCTTGGCTTACAGATGGCTGCCTTCTTGCTGTGTCCTCTCATGGCCTTTTTTTCTGTGCATGAGCATCCCTGGTGTTTTTCTTTGTGTCCAAATTTCCTCTTCTTAGAAGGACACTATTCAGATTGGATTAGGGCCCACCTGAATTTTTTTAACTTAATCACCTAATTAAAGATCTTATCTCCAAATTCAGTCACATTCTGTGGTACTGAGGATTAGCGCTCCAACATATGAAGTTAGTGGTGGGGGGCAAAATTTATCCCATAATACTGGGGAAGAGAGTGAAGGATTCTGTGTCTCCTACCAACCGTGGAATGAGGGCAAGAGTAAATTCCTTTAAATATCAAGAGGAGGGATAACCCCATAAACATGGGCTTTGGTATTGTTCAGGTAATTGACACCTTTGTTCCACTAACTATTCTCATTTATAAATATTAACAAAAGCTTAGTCACACAGCATAACTTTGTTTAATCTCAAACCTATTCTCATTTTACCAGTTTTGCCATATTTCTGATCATAAACTTTTATAAGCTGGATTCCTATAAAATTAATCCAACTAAATGAGGAAATATAAGAAAGAGAAAAATAGTTGTATTTATAACTCAAAAACTGCCTATCATAAGCATAAAATGTAAATATATGAAAATGTTTTATAGGCACCTTGAGAAGAAACAAGAAAAGAAAAGGAAAACAGAACTGTTGAACATTATCTGGGGAATACTAAATCCTATCTTTAGGATCACATTTAAAAAACAGTATAATTCTTAATGAATCACCAAGGAACTTGTAAAGTTATACTTATTAGTGAATAAGGTTGATTCTTTTAGAAAATGACATGAGTTTCTTTTTTATGCTTACTATACAACATCAAATAGTTTATAGGGATTTTTAAGTCTACCTGAAGCTTTACTCTCTAAAATCATATTTCTCTTTCAAGTAATTTTAAAACCTTTCATAACACAAGCAATCTTTGCTGAGTTCAGGTATATAAATGTCAAAGAAAACTGGGATTATTGTATTATGTATATCTGTCCAGGCACTGCAAGTCACTAGTTGATTGAGGCCCCTTTTATTCATCTTAATAAAGTATAATATGATTCTCTAATCTTTTCAAAACACTCTGTTGTTCATATACATCAAAGAAACTATAACAGTTGTGTCTTAGTCTGCTTTGGCTGCTATAACAAAATACCAAAGTCTGAGTTGCATAAACAACAGTCATGAATTTCTAACATTTCTGGAAGTTGAGTAGTCTATGATCAAGGTGCCACGATGATCAAGTTCTTTCTGAATTTTTACTTCCAGGCTAGCAGAGGGCTTCCTTCTTGCGGTGTCCTCACATGGCAGAAAGGGATAGAACTCTAGTTTCTTCTTCATATAAGGACACTAATCCCATCATAGGGGCCCCACCCTCATGACCTCATCTAACTCTAATTACCATCCAAAAGACCCATCTCCTAATACCATCACATTGGAGTTTAGAGCTTCAACATATAATTTTTGGGGGAACACAAACATTCAGTCTTTAACAATTTGTTTAATTGTAGTTATTTTGGCCACAAAAGAGTTTCATTACTTGTCAGTGTACAGGCATACTTCAAAGAAATTGTGGTTTTAATTCCAGCCCACCAAAATAAAGTAAGTATTGCAATAATGCAAGTCACATGAATTTTGTGGTTTCCCAGTGCATATGAAAGTTATGTTTAAACTATACTGTAGTCTATTTAAGTATGTAATAGCATTATGTCTAAAATATGTACATAACTTAATTAAAAATTTTTTGCTAAAAAATGCTAACTATCATTTGAGCCTTCAGGGAGTTGTAATCATTTTGCTGGTGGAGGGTCTTGCCTCAGTGTTAATGGCTGCTGACTGATCAGGATGGTGGTTTCTAAAGGTTGGCGTGATTGGAGCAATTTTTTAAAATAAGACAACAGTGAACTTTGCTGGATTGGTTGATTCTTGCTTTCATGAAAGATTTCTCTGTAGTATGCAATGATGTTTCATAACATTTTACCCACAGTAGAACTTCTTTCAAAATCAGAGTCAATCTCTTCATGCCCTGCTGCTGGTTTGTCAACTAAGTATATGTAATCTAAATCATTTGTTATCATTTCAACAATGTTCACAGTATCTTTACCAGGAATAAATTATAACTCAAGAAACTGATTTATTTACTCATCCCTAAGAAGAAACTCCTCATCTGTTCAAATTTTATCATGACATTGCAGCAATTCAATCACATCTTCAGGCTCCACTTCTAATTCTAGTTCTCTTGCTGTTTCCATCACATCTATATTACTTCTTACACTGAAGTCTTGAACGCCTCAAAATCATGCATTAAAGTTGGAATCAACTTCTTCCAAGCTCCTGTTAATCTTGATATTTTGACCTTCTCCCATGAATCATGAATACTCTTAATGGCATCTAGAATGGTGAATCATTTCCAGAATGTTTTCAATGTATTTTGCCCAAATCCATCAGAGGAATCACTATGTCTGGCAGCTATAGCCTTGTGAAATGTATTTCTTAAATAATTAGACTTTAAAGTCAGAATTACTCCTTGATCCATGGGCTGCAAATGGATGTTGTAATAGCAGGCATGAAAACAACATTAATTTTCTTGTACATCTCCATCAGAGTTCTAAGGTGACTAGGTGCATTGTCAGGGAGCAGCAGTAGTTTGAAAGGAATCTTTTTTTTCTAAGCAGTAGGTCTCCATAGTGGGCTTAAAATATTGACTAAACCATCCTGGAAACAGATGTGCTATCATCTAGGCTTTGTTGTTCCATTTATAGAGCACAGGAGGAACAGATTTAGCATACTTCTTAAGGACCCAATGATTTTCAGAGGTAAATGAGCATTGGGTTCAACTTAAAGTCACCAGGACCACTAGCCTGTGATAAGAGAGTCAGCCTGTCCTTGGAAGCTTTGAAGCCCAACATTGACTTCTCTCTACCTATGAAAGTCCTAGATTGCATCTTCTTCCAATATAAGGCTATTTTATCTACACTGAAAATCATCTGTTTAGTGTAGCTATCTTAAATTATCTTAGCTACATCTTCTGGATAACTCACTGCTGCTTCTACGTTAACATTTGCAGCTTCACTTTGCACGTTTATGTTATGGAGATAGCTTCTTCCCTTAAACCTCAAGAACTCACATCTGCTACTTCAAACTTTTCTTCTGCAGCTTCCTCACCCCTCTCAGCCTTCATGCCATTGAAGAATTAGAGCCTTGCTCTGGGTTATGCTTTGACTTAAGGGGATATTGTGGCTGGTTTGATCTTCTATCCAGGCCACTCACTTTCTTCATATCAGCAATAAGGCTGCTATTTTGCTTTCTTATCGTTCATGTGTTCACTGCACTAGCACTTTTAATTTCCTTCAAGATTTTTTTTTCTTGCATTCACAATTTGGCTGTTTGGCATAATAAGCCTAGCTTTCAGCCTATCTTGGCTTTCAACATGCCTTCCTCACTAAGTTTAATCTTTTCTAGCTTTTGATTTTAAGTGAGGTATGTGTGAATATTCCTGTGATTTGAACACTTAGAAGACATTGTAGAGTTATTAATTTCCCTAGTTTCAATATTATTGTATTTAAGACAATAGGGAGGCCCAGGGAGGGGGAAAGAGATGGGGGAATGGCTGTTCTATGGACCAGTCAGAGCACATACAACTTTCTTGATTAAGTTGGCCATCTTATATGGGTGAGGTTTGTGGTGCCCCAGAAAAACTACAATAATAACATCAAAGATCACTAATTATAGATAATCATAACAGATAAAATAATAATGAAAAATTTGAAATATTGGGAGAATTACCAAAATGTGACAGAAACACGAAATGAGATCACACTGTTGGGAAAATGGAGCTGCTAGACTTGCTCAATGCAGAGTTGCCTCAATCTTCAATTTGTAAAAAACACACCGTCTGTGAAGTGCAATAAAGTGAAGTGCAATAAAACAAGGTGTGCCTGTAAAATAATATATTTCTGTATATAAGTGGAAAAGGAGTTTTACTTATGAATTTATACCTTTTTATGCTAAACAAAATTTTTACAATGGGCATATACATCTTTAATAATGTAAAATATTGTATACTTCATAACATATGCAAGCTAGTTGACAATCTCTTCAACTAATTTTGATCTGTGGCCATTTATCTGCTAAGATACTTAGTATTTTCTAAATATGAATCATGTTGAAATGACAATAATGGATTAAAAATCGATGCTGAGTAAGATTAAGGATCATGTCAATAACAGTATATTTGCCAACTCTTAGTATACTTCTGTGACATAACTATATTTATATGCCAATAACATTAAAGTCATTAAACAATAGAAATTTATTAAAAGTATCATTTCTAAGGGAAATATGGCTATATCCAAAAGGGTTATTTAGATTTCATCAAGTTTATAATTTTTTATTGATGAATTATGTGGCCAAGAAGTAAAATATATTCTTAAAACTCAATTGCTGAATGAACATTAGAGAAGCTATGATCCTAGAAACAACCCAAAAGTTCCTATTTGCTTAATGAGAAAATAAATAATGATTGGCTTGCGTCTGTCTTGGTTTCAGAAGTTAAACTCTCCCAAAGGTATAATATGAAATATGTAAAGAAAAATAATTGAGTTTCCCACCAAAATAAAAACTTCATATATTTTTAAATGATCCAAGAAAAGTCTCCCATCAATATGAATGTGTTCTTTAAAGGCAAAAATATTATCTGTACTTTTTCTCCTGGATAATGCCTACTAATTATTCAGTTGTCTAGTTCAGTATCACTTCCTCAGGGAAGCTATCCATAGCACCATAGACAAGAGGAAGCACAGTATAATATTCTTTTTACACATGGTACTTTTCCTTCATAGCACATAGCAGAATTTATTATTATTTAATTTTATAATTATCTATTTAATGTTGTATCCTCCACATTATGTGAACAGGGACCCTGTCTATTTGTTCATTATTACATCCCTAAAATTCATCAAAATGCCTCATGGTTAGTAAGCATTCATATATATTTGTTGAATGATTGAATTAAGATGATAATACCAGCTCTAACACATTGTCATCAGTCATCTTAACCTAGTCTCTCACTTTCTAAAGGTCATTTTAATAAGTATTACTCAACTGGAGTATTCGTCCCCATGCAGAAGACATTTGACAGCGTCTGGAGACATATTTAGTTATTACAAATGGGGAGGGGTTGCTAATCTCAACTACAAAGTGGAGGATAGGTATACTGCTAAACACCCTACAAAGCACAGAGTAGCCCCCACAACAGTGCCAGCCCAAAATATCAATAATACTGAGGTTGAAAAACCCTGGATCAAAGGAAGAGCTTTTGGTTTTTTCTTTTTATTTAAGTTCAGGTTCAGGTAGAGAGTATAAATATATCAATAAGGTATAATTAAGAAATGAAAAAATATTTCATTTTTATGTAATATGATATGTAAATATATTTATCAATTGAGTTGAGAATGAACATAAGAAATACTATACACCTTTTATTTCATAAATAACAACTATGAAACATTCTTTCAAAATGTATTAGCAGGATTCATATTGCACAGGCACAACAGTTAGCACATTTGTTCTTGAAAAAAGAATGCATGTGGTAGAGATCTGCCAGTTATGCTGGAAGGAAATATTTGAAGGTTCATTTACATACGTAAATATCATTAGATAACATTGCTTTTATGTTGATATAATCCAAGATAAGAGTCATACTTTTGTTAAAAAGTTACCTTCAATGGGTAATACCTTTTTTAATTTTTAAAATTGCTTCAATCATCTATTCTCAGCATAAATTAAATAAACAATATGATTATTCTACTTTGTTTCTTGCAAATATTAGGGTATATGAAACTATTAATTTAAAGAATCATTTTATAAAAGTTATTATACTGGTATAGGACAAATCTTTACATGTGTGACTAAAATATTCCCCTGGTGTTCATTCAAGCTTGGCTCTCTAATAACAAAGTTGCAGAATGTGTTTTCCAGTGTCTCTTATCTGCAGTACAGAGCCCCATATAAAGATATGTGTCAGAAATTAGCCCTACTTACCATTATAAGCCTTATTCAATTCAGGTATCCTTGGATAGGCAAAGTCTGCATTTCGTGTAATGTTTCTTTATTATAGAATACTGGGTGAGAGTTTTGACAAAACATTTAAAAATATCCAACTAGGAATATTTCACTCTTTCTTTATAGATTGAAAACATTTGCTAGGTGTGTAAAATCGACCCCAGCTTTCTCTAAAAGGGCTATGGCTGAATTTATTATAATTTATATTTCTCTTAAAAGTTGATCTATTAATGTGTTACTTCCATATGTGCACATATAAGTTGATCAATTAGTATCAACTTGATGGTGAGTACATGTGGTGCTTGTTTTTCCATTCTTGAGATACTTCAGTTAGAAGAATGGGCTCCAGTTCCATCCAGGATAATACCAGAGGTGTTAGTTCACCATTGTTTTTTGTGGTTCAATAGTACTCTATGGTATATATATACCACATTTTTTTAATCCACCCATGTACTGATGGGCACTTGGGTTGTTTCCATATCTTTGCAATTGTGAATTGTGCTGCTATAAACATTCGAGTGCAGATGTCTTTATTATAGGATGTCTTTTTTTCTTTTGGGTAAATACCCAGTAATGGGATAACTGGATTGAATGGTAGTTCTACTTTAGAGAGTTCTACTTGGAGTTAAGTGGCATCTCATTGTGGTTTTGATTTGCATTTCCCTGATGATTAGATATGGAAGTGTGTCGGGTGTTGGGCAGGTGGGAGGGGGGAGGAAGGGATGGGTAAATCCACACTCTCTGGGAGATGGGCAGGCTTGAAGCTCTGACTCGGGCAGAGTAAAGGCAATACATGTAACCTAAATGTCTGTACCCCCATAACACTCTGAAATAAATTTTAAAAAAATAATAATTTATATTTCTCTACTACCCATTCCCTTCTCATTGATATAAAATTCCCAACCTGTTTTAGCTTTCCATACAATAAGTATAATATCCAGTACACTCAAAATAATTTTCCTCATAAATCATGGGCTAAGAGTACAAGATCATATCAGTATTTAAATTTATATTTCCAAGGAGAGATAATAGAACATGACCTGTGTTTTTTGAGACACCACCAGATACCCCAATAATATTCTGAAATAAAAATAAATAAATAAATAAATATTCAAGTAATCAAAAAATAAAATAAAATAAAATACCATTATTGAAATCCTCAAAAAAAAGATACATATTTTTAGTGTTAATAAAAAAGATTTAGGGATTCTTATTATTCCAAAACAATATATCTCCATACTAGGAGACCCTGCTGACATAGGTGGGATTATGATTAATTGAAGAATATTGAATTGAGCTAATTCTTTTACTTTCTATATGGCATAGATCAGGGGGAGACAGGTACATGTAACCAAGCACATTTTCACTAGTAGTATTTATTATAGTGTTACGATTCTTTGCAGAATATTCCAAAATGTAAGCCTAATGTGTACTCTTATCCTCCCTCCATGCTCACTACCATATTTTTCAGAAAGTATCTTTCACAATTTTCTATACTCCAACTTATTTTCCATGGTTTTCAAGAAGTAGTTTGTTCCTAGAAAGTGCATTTGATAATGTGAGACATCTTTATTATTGACATTTTTAAAAGTTCTATAAAAATTCAGTCTTAAAACACAAAATATCTAAGAGCTGGGGCCTCTAAAAAATTATCATATTAGAACAATAATAGTAATAACGAGACATTTAGAAAAAAAAAGTGTAGATGTGGATAAACATAACAATACTTCTGGATATCAGCATATGAATAACTATTTTATTTTAGTTCTTTTGCAATAACTTTTCAGAGGTAAGACCTAGTATACTTAGGGTTCAGTAGAGACCATTCTAAATGTACTTATAGTTGTCTGTTTGGTCTAGAAATAGCCTTATGGTGAAATTCATTTTGTTTGCTAATCTCACACTAACGAGTGTGCCACTTAAAAATGAGATATTGTTACCACCATTGTTTTGATTATATTATGCTTTATGTCTTAGCTGCATCACACAGTCTGGGGAAATTTTCCTATTATAGAGTGATTTTAACTTAAAATTTCCTTCTGATGTTATAAAAATAAGATGTGTTTATTGTATGTGTATGTGTACTTATTTTTGAGGCATTACCAAACCCTGAACAAATACAATTCAAATATAATGGTATATAGTTCAAGGAGAAACTTTTTATAAAAGACAAAAACAAGATTAAACCTTCTCTTTTTATCTAGGAAATGATGGCACAACCTAATTTGTACCTTTTATAGAAAGGAAAATATTTGAAATCAATATTATTTCAAAGATTATATTTTTAGAAACCACTATTGAGTACCTACCATTTCTAAAGGTACTACCTCAATCTGTACTTACTCTCCCTACCCAACTCCCAGACACACAACATTTGGTTTGAAATGATCCTGTTTCTTATGATTTTTGTCAAGGAATATATTGAAGTTCTCAAAATAAAGTAAATTTACATTTCCTTTCTTCTAAAAATAACTCATGTATGATGTATCTTATAGCATGTTTTAGGAGAAGGCAGGGAACACTGGGGAATTAAAGATAGGATATGGTAACTCCAAAAATGTTAGGATGACTAATTTAATAGTAAATTATAGGTTGCTCAGAAATAACCCTTCACCTATTACAAATATATAGGTAAATAAATAGGTTCAGGGACTGGGTGGTGGGCTACTGAGCATGTTGCTGCTCTAGGTCGTTGGTCCAAATCAGGTTCAATTTAACTCTGATGTAAGTTTCTACTATCAGACAGCTCTTGATTACCCAATGTGAAATGAGCTTGTAATTTTATGACTCACTGTATGAGTCAACAACATATGAAATGAAAAAAAAATCATAATGTAAAGCTTTATTTGGCAATATGTCCAAAACAAACCAAGAAGTCAAAGGACACCCAAATATAAATTCAATCTGACAATCCAGCAGTCTGGCAGATGTTGCAGATGGCGTAAAAGGTAAAGTGTTAGAAAAGCATTCACAAATAAGAAGATAAGGAAGGCAGAGAACAGAACAATATCCCCAGGAAAATTGGATATGGTAGGAAGGAACAGCTTTCCATATCATCAAAACAAAAAATCTATAGGAAGTCAGAAAGAGTTAGGAAAAACAGACTTTTTGCATGCTCTCCTATTCCAGAGCAAAACTGTTGGCTCTCTGCCATTTTATGCTATCTACTAGGTGTATGTAGAGTGGGCTCAACGTGAATACACTAATAATCATTGAACTCTACACTTTAAAAGGGTGAATTGTATGGGATGTGAATTATATCTCAATAAGGCTGTTTTTTTATAGAAATGCATGTGACACAATAACGACTATAGGAATAGGAATCATTTCAAGTAATGCAAATCCTATGAAAATTCAGCACTTGTTTACAAAATTCTTATAAAATGTTATGAAAAAATATGTCAATCTTATGAAAATTTGCATAAAGGCAATGGAACTTTTGACTAAATGAGTATCAGTTTGTAAACTTCAGAGAACAAAACAAACGGCAGCATGAGCAACTCAGTTATTTCAGTCATAGACATCTTCCATGAAGAGTATGTCAGAGATTAGACAAATAAAGTATTTATGGCCAAAGTTATTATTTTATTACAAATCTCAAATGTTTACCTTTCTGTAAAATCTATTATCCACTGTTAGCTGAAAGGTAATGAACGATGTCTTTCTTTTTTTAAATTTTTTTTTATTTGAAAATATTAAGGGGGTACAAGAGTTTCTGTTACATGGATGAATTGGATTGGATAATACTGAAGTTAGGGCTTTTAATGTGCCCATCACCAGAGTAGTATACATTGTACCCAATAGGTATATTTTTATCCCTCACCCCCCAACTCTTCCCCCTTCTTAGTTTCCAAAGTGATTTACACCAATATATGATGGTGTATAGCCATTGTTTAGCATCCACTTACTAGTGAGAACATGTGGTGTTTGTTTCTCCATTCCTGGGATACTTCACTTAGGATCATGTTCTCCAGTTCCACCCGAGTTGCTGCAAAAGGCAGCATTCCTTTTTATGGCTGAATAGTATTCCATGGTGTATATTATATATACCACATTTTCTTTATCCACTCAACAATTGAGGGGAAATTAGGTTGATTCCATATTTTTGAAATTGTGAATTGTGCTGCTATAAGCATTTGGGTACAGGTGTCTTTTTGATATAATGACTTTTGTTCCTTTGGGTAGATACCCAATAGTGGGATTCTGGGTCAAATGGTAGGTCTACTTTTAGATCTTTGTGGCATCTCCATAATGTTTTCCATAGAGATTATATTAATTTGCAGTCCCACCAATAGTGTATAAGCATTATTTTTTCATCACGTCAATACCAACATGCATTGTTTTTTGAAAAATTTTTTGATTTCCACCTTAATTTTGTCATTGAACTGAGGTTTGCTCAGCAGCAGGTTGTTTGATTTCCATGACTTTGTGTAGACTGGAGAGTTCCTCTTGGAAATGCTTTCTAGTTTTCTTCCACTATGGTTTGAAAAGAGACATGGTATGACTTCAATTTTTCTGAATTTACTGAGACATGTTTTGTGGCTTAACATATCATCTATCTTGGAAGATGTCCCATGAGGTGATGAGAAGAATGTATATTTTGTATTTTTTGGGTAGAATGTTCTGTTAGGTTCATCTGTCCTAGAGTCTTGAATAAGTCCAGTGTTTCTTTGTTGATCTTCTGCCTCAATGATCTGTCTAGTTCTGTCAGGGGAGTGTTGAAGTCCCCAGCTATTATGATGTTGTTGTTTATTTCTTTGCTTAGATCTAGTAGCATTTGTATTATAAATCTGGGAGCTCCTGTGTTGGGTGCAAATACATTTAGGATTGTTATATCTTCTTGCTGAATTGCTCCCTTTATCATTATATAATGATTACTTTTGTCTGTTTTCACCATTGTTGATTTAACATCTATTTTATCTGATATGAGAATAGCTACTCCTACTCTCTTTTGGTTTCCATGTGCATGGAAGATTTTCCATCCCTTTCCCTTGAGTCTGTGAGAATCCTTGCAAGTTAGATGGGTTTCTTGGAGGCAGTATATAGTTGGGTTGTGTGTTTTCATCCATTCAGCCAATTTCTATCTTTTAAAGGAGCATTATGACCATTTACATTCAATGTTAGGATTGATATGTGAGATACTGTTCTGTTCATCATGTTAAATGATATCTTGTTGTGTTTTCCCCTTTGTGGTACAGTTTTATAAAAGCTGTGCACTTTAACTCCATTTGTTTTTCTCACTGGTGGGTGTCAATTGTTCTAAGACATGTATAGAGCACTTTTCAGTATTTCCTGTAGGGCAGGTCTCATGGTGACAAATTCCCTTAGTGTTTGCTTGTCTGTGAAAGACTATTTCTCCTTCATTTGTGAACCTTAGTTTTGCAGGATACAAAATTCCTGGCTGGCAGTTATTCTATTTAAGAAGAATAAAAATGGGACCCCCAATCCCTTCTGGCTTATAAGGTCTCTGCTGAGAAATCTGCTGTTATCCTGATGGATTTTCTTTGTAAGTAACTTGTTGCTTTCATCTTGCAGCTTCTAGGATTTTTCTCCTTCATTTTGACTTTGGCCAGACTGATGACTATTTGTCTTGGTGATGTCCTATTTGCTAAGAATCTTCCAGGTGTTTGATTACCACCTTGTTTCTGGGTATCTAATTCTTTAGTGATACCAGGGACTTTTCCATCAGTTATTCCCTCAAATAAGTTTTCCATCATTTCCATGTTTGCTTTTTCTTCTTCTCCCTCAGGGATATCTATGATTCTTATATTAAGTTGTTTTACATAATCCCATATTTCTGTGAGTGAGTGTTCATTCTTCTTTCTTCTTTCTTCTGCAGTTTTGACTAACTGGGTTAAGTTGAAAGCCTTGTGTCAAGCTGTGAAATTCTTTCTTCTGCTGGGTCTAGTCTGTTGTTAAAGCTTTCTGCTGTATTTTGAAATTCCCTAAATGACTTTCATTTCTTTAAGTTCTATTATACCTTTTCTTATGTTCTCTATCTCTGTAGAGAATTTTTCATTCATGTCCTGATTTTTTGCAGTTTCTTTGTGTTGTTTTTCCACTTTCTCATGAATCCCATTAATCTTATTTGCCATCCATATTCTGAATTCCATGTCTGACATTTCCACAATCTCCTATAGGTTGGAGTCCGTTATTGGAGGTTACCTACAGTAACCATTTGGGGGTGTCAGAACAGCTTGTTTTATCATGTTGCCAGAGTTCTTATGCTGGTTTCTTCTCATCTGAAACCTGTTCTCTCAGCTCAAGGTGGGTAAGTTTGTGGTGCACTTTTTCTCCTCTGCTGGAAACTATCCTATTTAGTGAAAAGGAGCAGTTCCTGGACAACACACTTGTGTCCTACTCTGGAGGATTGACCTGCCAATAGAGGAGCGGATGCACTAAAAACCTGTAATGTAGCTGTCCTCCTGTGACATCTCATTACCTTGTAGTTGTCACTGTCTGAGCCACTATCGAGGCATATTCGTGTGGAGTGGTGTGTTGGTCCCCAGGCTGCTGTTGGAAGCTCAGACAGGGGGCTCAGTGAGTCCCTCTCCACAGAAGCAAGTGGTGTTGGAATTCACTCTGCCTGGGCCTCCCCATAGTGATGGCAGTGGTGGCTGGGTGAGGATAATTAGGTGATGGCCCCAGGTGTCAGGGCTGTGGGCATTCACTACAATCAGGTCCAGAGACAGTGGCAGCATGTGACTGGGGTGGCTTCCAGTAAGCAAGTCTGTACAGTGTGCAGAACACAAGCCCAGAGCAAATGGGTAGGTCACAAGGCCTTGGCCAGAGGCTGGCTGGGTCACAGGACCTTCCCTGGTGGCTGGGCAGGTCACAGTTCCTTGGCTGGCAGCTGGGCAGGTTGTAGGGCCTTAGCCAGCATCTAGGCAGGTTGAGGGACCTTGGCCAGTGCCTAAGTGGCTTGTTGGGCCTCAGCAGCTGGACGACCCTCAGCAGGTGGGGCCAGGAGACTTACGGAGCAACTCCAGTAAGTCAGGGTGGCTGGAGCTCTGCCTCCACCAAGTAGTTGCGTCAGTGTGACCCAGGTGGTGGTGGCAGTCCTATAGAGATGGTAAGATGGCAGCAGCACATGCTGAGGGCCAGCAGGTGCCTGCTCTGCTCAGATCCCTTGGTGGTGGTGGGAAGGGGTGGCATGGGTGGGCACAGCTCCCAATTATGGTATGCATCAGGCCACCTGACCTCCTCACTCATCCCTGGCCTAGCAGGGGTAATGGGGAGGTGGCTCCAATGGAGCCAACCCTTCTGTAGACTAGGTGTTCTGGGCCTGAGAGATCAGAATGGCATTTGCTGCTGCAACCTGAGATCAGGAGTCAGTGGGTCCCCACTGTGCCTGCTTTCTGGTGAAATGCTGCTGTATAGTCTCCATGCAGCTCCCTCATCACTGTGGATGCCTGCTGTGGGTGGGGGTTCCCCTCTCAGCTCAGGTTGCAGTATCTGCTGGGGGAATGTGGAGCCCTGGGGTTCTCTTCCTTGACCCTTCCCCACGTGTGGATGCTTCCTCCAAGTACCTTCCAATCTTGCTGAGCAGATCACCCCACCTCTCTCACCTTCACTCTGAGTGTCTCTAGTCACTTCTTTGATATTCAAAATGCTCTCTCTAAGATGGTCCATCTGTAGGTGAACTTCTACCTGCAACTTTTGATCTTCTCCTTGAGAGTAGCAAGTGCAGGCTGCTTCTAGTCTGCCATCTTGACCCTCTTCCTTGAACATTGTCTTTCATCTTGAGTTAGGAAGCCCCAGAGAGAGAGTGTTTTGGTGGAGAGTGCAAATGAAATGTTACTGAGGCAGTTGCATGAGGTTTCCTAAAATTGTTGTTTGAAGATTCAATTCTAATATTTCAGACTAGTGGACATGCATACAATGTTAATATAACTTCTTTGAGGATCCAGAAATGGTGGTGTGTGTACCCCAAGTTCCCCCAGGTGAGAACCACAGGTGGAGAAACATTCAGAAGAAAACTAAATCTTTCTCATTGTATTATATGTACTAGGTAATTTACATATATTATTTAACTCTCAGTATAATGTTTCAGGGTAAGTATCAATACCTTCATTCCAATGGTTGAGGAACCCAATTATCAATACTTAGTTAAATTATTTAAGGTTCACATATTTATATTTATATTTATATTTATATTTACTTATTTATATTTTGAGACAGAGTCTTTGCTCTGTTGCCCTGGGTAGAGTGCAGTGGTGTCATCATAGCTCACTGCAACCTCAAACTCCTGGGCTCAAGCTATCCTCTTGCCTCAGCCTCCCAAGTAGCTGGGACTACAGGCACACGCCACAACGTCCAGATAATTTTTCTATTTTTAGTAGAGATGGGGTCTTACTGTTGCTCAGGCTGGTCTTAAACTCCTGAGCTCAAGCAATCCTCCCACCTCGGCCTCCCAGAGTGCTAGGATTACAGGCACGAGCAGTAGCACCCGGCCTAGGTTCACATATTTAAATGTTGGAATTGGGATGCAAAGAACCAGGTCTATCTGGCTCCAAAGACTGCATTCTTTCCTAAATTACTGACTTCAATATCAAACTCAATAAGACTGAATAAGAAATGTAAACCATCGTAAGTCTTCTCATGGGGAAACAGATTGATTAATTAATACCATAAGCCATATATATAAGCTTGTAAATTGATAAATTGTAACAAGAAATATTAATATGTATAAAATACATATTCAAATTAATCATCACTTTCTGGTTGCCAGATACCTAAATTTTAAATTCCTTATTAATCTAAGCAGTTTGTAAACTTTGTATAGCCATTTTATTTAATTTTCAAACATCAACTAGAAAGCCTGCTTTCATTTGAACTTGATTAAGAATAATTCAATTCTGGTATAATTCACTTGCAATTCAGGATGATAAGTTTGCTAAACCTAAAAGATACAGTAAGAATTTTTAATCAAAACCTACTTTCTCATAAACACAATATTAAAATACCTTTTCAAAACTATCCCAAAATTATGACATAGTCAAAAGCAATTGCAGGTGAAATCAGAATTCAGCCATGGGAAAGACCTAAACTTCGAAGATTTCTGGCCTCTGTGTATCCCTTTTACTGCTTGAGAAATTGCCACTTTAAGTTGTGATCTATACTGGGTTCTTAAATTGCATCTTTCTTTCACCATGAGTAAATCTATATGCTCTCTACCTCAGCTCTTTGAGCTATCCTGTCCTATCTTGCTGAGTTTTAACCACCGTCTCTTAAGCTTAGATCAACTTGTCCTCTTTTCAGAATTGTTATAATCACAGTATCTGTTCTATACCTTCCCTCTAATAGGCTGCTTTTTCTCAGACCACTACAACTTAAGTAAAATTATATCCATTTCCACATTTCCATCCACCATGTCTCCCCTTCTTCTTCCTCCCAGAGACTGTAGTAACACAAGATTTTCATCTCTTCATTTAACAGTACAAATGAAAATTGATTCTGAGTGTCATAAAGACTATGTAGAGATGGAATGCTTGGATGTGTGAGAAGAACAGTAAAGTTCATTTATTTACAGTAGGATTCTTGGACTCCAGTGACCTTTCCAAACATGCTAATTTATTAAACCAAGAAATATTGTATATTACTAAGGATAATTTCTTTTAAATTCATAAAAATAGTAAACATGCATAAAAAATGAAACTACACATTCAACAAACATATTTTTTGACAATATGCATTTGTTTCATATCAGAAAATGTTAAGTTTTAACTTTCTGCATGTCATACAAATAAGACCAGATAAATTGACATTATCTGGGCACTTTTATCCGGGCACTTTAACTTCTGATATTTCTGTAACAATATTACAATATCCAATACTTTTTGTGGTGGAAATCTGTTCAGCACTGCATATTAATATAAAATATAGTATATATAACATTGCATATGTAGTGTTTGCATAGTTAGTATACATATATGGTTGTACATATATATGTATCTGTGTTGTTTTATGTGTGTGTGTGTATATATACACATATATAGTTGATACTCATCATTAGTGCATTCTCTATTCACTTACTAGCTAAAATTTATTTGTAACAGCAAAATCAATATTCACAGAGCTTTTCTGGTCATTTGCAATGATGCATAAAGCAGGAAAATATTTGAATTGCTTGATGTGTATGCGTATTTCTAGCTAGGTCAAACAAGGCCTTGCTCTGCCTTCTTACTTTGGCTCTCATACTGTAAATGACTGCCTTTTTGTAGTCTATTTAATGACACATTTATTGCATTTTTGTGCTTTTTATTGCTATTCTGCTGTCTAAAATGGCCTGCGAGAATAATGCTGAACTACTGTTTAGTTGTACTAAGAGGGCTGTGATATGCCTTATGGAAAAATGTGTGTTAGATAAGATTACTTCAGACATGAGCTATAGTGCTGTTGGCCATGAATTCAATGTTAATAAATCAACAATAGATAATTAAATAAGTTATCTTTAAACAGAAACATACATTTAAAAAGGTGATGTGTCGATCAGTTGATGAAAATGATGTAACCAGCGGCTCACTGGAGTCTACCCCTGTATTTCACTGAGGAGCTATGCTTCAGTGTCTGCTAAATCAGTGCTCACAGCAACTTTGTAGAACATAACTACTGCAGGTAATAAAAAACAACAGTGTGTGTGTCCTGAAAAAAATGTAACATTGAAAATGATACTAATAATGCAAAGGCAAGCAAACAATAGGAAAATAGAGCTGAAAAGGTTGCTGGCTATTCACATTAGAAGGTTAAGACAAACAATCAACCTGACAGAAAAATGGCAGTCAGGTAGAAGCCTCATACTGCACTGATCCCGGGGAAGGAAGTGAAGAGCGCGGACGGCTGCTTATGTGTGGATCGCTCTCTCCGAAAACAGCATTGTGAAACTGCCGACAAGCATTGTGGGACACTCAGTGCAAGAAAAAAGGTGACAGGGAGATATGCTCACAAAGATTGGAGAGCACAGGGAATATAATAGAGATCAGAGCGCTGGAAGGATGTGCTCGCCAGGTCAGCACAGTGTGACCTGACCTGCAGGTGGTCACACACCATCCCAACAGACTTCCCACCCACTCAGTCAGGGACAAGCCCAGAGTTGATGCAAAGTTGTTGCACGAGACAGCAGGCTCTGCAGAGAGGAAGCAATTGTGGGAACCATACAGAATTCTCAGGTGCAGTGTGCAGAGACTGCACTGGGCCAGGGAGGGACTAGGTTGAGATAAAGCTTCATGGGACAGTACACTGGAATTTGGAGATGGGCACCTTGCCCTTGGAAGTCAGCAGGACCAGTGCACAGGGCTTGAATGGAGATGGATGGTCTATGCCCCCAGAAATTGCCTCCATGGGATCCAGAAGCATGATCTCAACCAGCGGGACCCTGCTGTATGCCAGACTGGCAGTCGGCAGCCATCTATAAGGTCCCCTGCCTGGAACTGACGATTAGCTAAGTCTCTAGCTTCATGCCACCCCCAGCCCGGGGGCTCTCCCACCTGGGCGTGAAAGGCTACACCCTTGGAGGCTGAGGACAGCTGCCTCCGTGGGTTCCAGGTGGGATGAGGTCCCTGACCTCTATTGGTGGGACCTTTGTGTACTGGAAACAGTTTTCAGCCCATCCATCTGGTCTTGCCTCACCAGCTCTAGACTTCTCCTATGTGATTGGCCCTGGTGCCTGCTCTCCAGGTCCCATACTCCCCTATCCCAGAGAACAGTCATGTTAAAGGTTGCTGTGCCATAGTGACTCAATTTGTATAATTACTGGTTCCCATGGCAAATGAATGCCTCAGGTGCCACAGGCTGCACCAGAGCAGCTACCCCCAACCACACTCACTTTATTAGGGATTTTGGCTTGATCTAAGAGTGACTTCAGCTGCCACAATTCCTCCCAGTTGGAACATCACCCTGGCAGAGACTTCTGGGGATAGAGAGGGCCACTCGCCTCTCCTTGGGGTCTAGGGGTGGAAAAGAGGTGCACAATTTGAGGTCCCATATCAGCCAATGACATGCAGAGACACACATCAGAAGGCCAGACACACGAACTGTGGGGAAGCTCGAGAGCCCACAAGTGGTCTGATCGGAGGGGAAAGTGCCCAAGCTTCTGGACAGGGAAGGAAAAATTGGCTAGAGACCTCAGCAATCACACCAGGTGATCCCTCCCATCAGAAGCAGCCCTCCAGTCCCCGAGAGAGAGAGTTCTGAACTCCATAACAATGGCCCCACCTAACAGCTGGATAACAAACCTTTGAACTGTGTAGAAGTTCACTCACCCTACCTCTCACACTGCAGTTGCAAGCTATATTGCTCCTTCCCATACCTCAGGGGGAGCAGGCACAAAGTAACCCCTGGGAGCTACAAGGCCCCTCCCAAAGCTTGAGGCTTTTGTATAACCCACCTGGGGGACCACAGCTTGCCATGGGCACAACAGATTACCTAGGTAACTGGCTACTCCCCACAAACTACAATCAACGACAGAGGGAACAAACCCACAGCTAAAAATAGTGCCCTCCATCTCAAGCTATTAAGGAGCAGTGGATTTGTACCCTCAAGTACAATCTGCCAGCTTGGAGCTCAAGCTGGGAGAACAAACTCACTCCACTCCACTGGGAAGAGGTGAAGACAACAGATCAGAGGTAACTCAAAAGGTCGATCAAACATGCTAAAATACAAATAAGGCAATACAGACCAGCACTCCTCTCCCCAGGTCTGCCAGGGAACAATCATTGGGGTCTTGGAGACAGGGCTGTAAACTAGCCCTAGCACCCCCTACCTCTCAAAAAAGACGCCAGATGAGACAGAATCAGTGAAAGATCACAGAAACCATGAAAAATCAGAGCAAAGAGTCACACGCAAAAAAAAATCATTAGGTCCTCAGCAACGATACCAACTTAAGTGAAATGGGTAAAATGACAGAGGAACAATTTGATTTATGCATTGTAACAAAGCTTAATGAAATTCAAGACAAAACTGAATCCCAGCACAAAGGAACCATAGTAACAATGTAAGAAATGAATGAAAAATTCTCTAAAGAAATTGAAGTATTATGGAAAAACCAAACAGAAATAATGTAAGTGAAAGAGGCATTCAAGGATCTACAAAACACAGTGGAAAGCCAGAAGAACAGACTGGATCACACAGAGGAAGGAATCTCAGACCTGGAAGATAACTCCTATGTGCTAAACAAATCAGTCAAAGAGAAAGAACACGGAAGCAAGAGACGTGAACCAAGCATACAAGAAATGTGGGATTATGTAAAGAAGCCAAACATAACAATCATAGGCATCTCAGAGGGCAAAGAAGAAAATACATAAGGGCTAGAAAATCTATCTGAAGGAATAATAGAGGAAAATTTCCATGGCCTAGCCAGAAATCTTGGTATCCTGGTAAAAGAAGCACACAGGACTTCTGGGAGACTCAATGTGAAAAGGCAATCACCATGACACATAGTTATTAGGCTGGACAAAGAAAAAACGAAAGAGGCACTCCTACAAGCAGTAAGGTGAAAACAGCAGGTAACCTACAAACGAAACCGTATCACATTAACTACAGTGATGGTTCAACATACACAATTCTATAAATGTAATTAACCATATAAATAAAAGCAAGAACAAACACTATATGATCCTTTCAATAGATACAGAAAAGGCTTTTGACAAAATTCAGCCCCTTTTATGATAAGAACTCTTAACAATATAGGCATAGATGGCTCATACCTCAAAATTATTAAAGCCATATATGATAAACCCACAGCCAATATCATACTGAACGGGGAAAAATTGAAAGCATTCTGGCTGAAAACTGGAACCATACGAGCTTGCACACTATCTCCACTTCTATTCAATATAGTGCTAGCAGTCCTTGCCAGATCAATCCAACAGGAGAGGAATCAGGGGTGTTCAAATGGGGGCAGAGGAGATCAAACTTTCACCGTTTGTGGACGATATGATATTATATCTAGAAAAGCCCAAATATTCAAACAAGAGACTGGTGGAATGATAAATGAATTCAGCAAAATCTCAGGATACAAAACAAATGCACACAAATCAGTAGCTTTCATATGTACTAATAACAGTTGAGCCAAGAAACAAATCACAGACACAATACCTTTGACAATAGCACCAAAGAAAATTAAATATTTAGGAACATATTTAACTAAGGAGGTGGGAGACCTTTATAGGGAGAACTATGAAATGCTGAAAAAAGAAATTGCACAGGATGTAAACAGATGGAAAACCCTACCATGCTCTTGGGTTGGTAGAATCCACATTGTTAAAATGTCTATATTATGTAAAGTGATTTACAGAATGAGTGCAGTCCCTATCAAAATACCAAGATCATATATTGTAGATCTAAAAAATAATAATTCTACATTTCACGTGGAACCAGAAAATACCCTGCCTAGTTAAAGCAATCTTCAGCAAAAAGAACAAATAGGGAGGCATCAGTCTACCATACTTCAAACTATACTACATGGCTATAGTAACCAAAACAGCATGGTACTGGCACAAGTACAGACACATAGACCAATGGAACAGGACTGAGAACCCAGATATAAAACCATCCTCATACTGTCATCTGATCTATGACAAAGTAGACAAAAACATACACTGGGGAAAAGGATCTATATTCAATAAATGGTGCTGGGAAAATTGGATAGCCACATGTAGAAGACTGAAACTAGATCCACACCACTCATCTCTCACAAAAATCAACTGACAATGGATAATAGACTTAAACATAAGACATGAAACCGTAAGAATTCTAGAAGTTCTAGAATGTAGAAATATTCTTATAAACATTGGCCTAGGCAAAGACTTTTTGAAGAATTCCCCCAAAGCAATCACAACAGAAACAAAAATAAGTAAATGGGACCTGATCAAATTAAAAAGCTTCTGCACAGCCAAGGAAACTATCACTAGAGTGAACAGACAACCTACAGGATTGGAGAAAATATTTACATGCTACACATCTGATAAAGGGCTGATAACCAGAATCTATATAGAACTTAGGAAAATCAACCAGACAAAATCAAACAACCCCCTTAGAAACTGAGCAAAGGACAGAAACAGAAACTTTTCAAAAGTGGAGAGAATAATGATCAGCAAACATACAAAAAATTGCTCAACTTCTCTAATCATCAGGGAAATGCAAATCAAAACCACAATGAGATATCACTTCACTCCAGTGAGATTGGCTTTAATCAAAAAGTCCCACAACAACAAATGTTGATGTGGATGTGGAGCAATAGGAGCACTCATACACTGCTGGTAGGACTGCAAAATAGTCCCACCTCTATGGAAAGTAATATGGAGATACCTCAAAGAACTAAAAGGAGAACTTCCATTTGATCCAGCAATCCCACTACTGGGTATTTACCCAAAGGAAAAAAAGACATTCTATAATAAAGACATTTGCACTAGAAATTTTGTAGCAGCACAATTCACAAATGCAAAGATATGGAAACAACCCAAGCGCTCATCAATACATGAGTGGATTAATAAAATGTGCTATAGGTATACCATGGAGTACTACTCAGCCATACAAAACAATGGTGAGTTAATGCCTCTGGTATTATCCTGGATAGAGCTAGAGCCCATTCTTCGAAGTGAAGTATCACAAGAATGGAAAAACAAGCACGACTGGTACTCACCATCAAACTGATACTAACTGGTCAATACCTATGTGCACACATGGGAATAATATTCACCATGGGTCAGGCAGGTGGGAGGGGGTTGGAAGGGATGGGAAAACTCACGCCTAATGGGTGCATGGTGCACTGTCTTGGGCATGTTCACAATTGTAGCTCTGACTTGGGCAGTGCATAGGCAACATATGTAACCAAAGTGTTTGTACCCCCATCATATTCTGAAATAATTTAAAAAATTAAAAAACTAAAAAAAAGAGAGAAAGAAACCATGGTTATCTAATCGTATATGACAGGTAGTCATCCAAAAATTATAAATTATGAAGACTATTTGAAGTATGAATCTGTATAAAATTTCACTAACAATCAACCTTGCCTTAAGTGTATATTATAGCATATTTATTATTAATAATTAATGTATGGGATCATTAAAACTATCAAGACATTCACAATATTTACTTCATCTTAATCTCATTATTTTAAATGTCTAATTATGTATATATTTTATGCCTACTTATAAAACCAAATATACATATTTTGTGGGTGAATGTTCAAAATATTTTACTGATTGTATTTGATGTAAAAAGTTTCAAGATTATTCTTTGATCAGATAGTTCCTTAGATATAGGAACCACATTTCTGCTTGTGTAGTTTGAGTACATTAGAAATGAATTCTATTCAATGATTTTATAAGATAGTAAATAACTTCTTATTTTTAAATTTTTCCTAGATAGTAGTTCTGTATTATATAGAATTGTCACTATTCAAATTTGCTCTTTTCACTTCTACCTATTGTTATAAGTTGCAATTCACTCCCAGAAAGTAAATAATGTCTTAAAGATAGTCTGCAAATAGGCTTTTGTATTGTTGTTATTTATTTAGCACTATGTAAAGCTCAATTTTTGATTATAAAGTGTTGTACATTTTCTCAATTGAAGTTGGTTCAAGAATAATTAGGGTCTTAATTGAAAAAACACCCATACATAATTCTAGTTATGCATGGCAGCCCAAAAAGCTTGGTTATAAAATTCATTGCCAGTAACAAGTAAGTCTTATTTTTTCATTACAAAATTTATAAGGTCTGAACCCACAAAAAACAAGTATAAAGTAAACCACAAATAAGGGTAAGTATTTTGTATGCTCTTGAAATGTGTTTCTTCCCTATTTGGTGGCAGAATATTTGTCTGAACTTCAAAGGAAAGGAAGAAGACAGCTATGGATATTGTTTTCCACTAGAAGCAAATATGGATATGATGTTTGGTAGGTATTTATAGTCTTCTTTCAGGTAGAAGTAGCTTGTACCAATTTTAGTTCGAATCAGAAGGTTCACATATGTAATTCTTATCTTTGATGGCTTCCCTCACTTTGCCGTTTGGTGATCAACTTGTATGTGGCATCCTCCTCTAATGGTGTTATACGTTACCCAGCTACTATTAATCTAAGTCTTCCCACTCCTCCTATGCACTATACTCAGAGCCTAGCTTTCCTTCACTTATTCCTGTATTAATCTGTCCTCAACTAGCTTTATTCCTTCCAAGAATATTTGCATCTGAACAGAAGATAAAGATTAAAATAAGAATAATGACAGAATGAGTGTATAAGTAACAGATGTTTGAGAGGATATGTATGTGTGTGTGTGCACACATGCAGACAACCTCCCAAGCACTACTAAAATTTCCAGACAGGTAAATATTATAACAAAGAAGGCAGTGCATTTATCTAACCCACAGCAATTTAGGAGAAATTTATCCTTAAAGAATACTCCAGGATAAAGACTGACATAATCAATCTAGAATTCAATAATATAAATAGACAGTAATTTAATTTAAACCCTCATATTAGAGTTTAGTTTTATTTATTTCTTTTCATAGCCTAGTGGAAATATGGCAAAAATATATCTTTTTATATTAAAATATATCTGATGATCCTTACTAAATATCCCTGTAATCAACTAACTTAGAGGAAATGTGTGGTTTCATAACACAAATACATGTAAACAAATTGAATATTACTTAAAGAATTTTATTTCTTTAGCATAATAATGTTACTATTTCCCCAAAAGTCAGAAAAACTACAGCATCCTGATCTTTTTTCTCTATCTATAGTGCATCCCCAGCCTACACTACTGTATGAGCCTTCCTAGTAACCTCAACTTTCAGTCTTTATTATGTTAATGCATCTTTCATCCTGCCATCAAATCCATATTCCTCAAACACAGATTAAATCATGTCATTATCTTACTTCAAAATCTGCCATGATTTTCTATTACCTTTGTCATACAGTCCATATATTTCAGCATGAGATTCATTATCTACTTTTCAAACTCATCTTAACAAAATTGTTCTTTAAAATTTACAGTATAATTAGGAAGACAAGTCAAATATACAAATTACTATAGTACAAGATTACAAACATATATGTGACAATAAGCAAAATTCAATGTATTTCACCAAACATATTTATCATCTGGTCCTTGTCTCCCTTGAGGATACTGTACCCTAGTATAAGTTAAACAAACAGGTGTACAGTGAGTAGAATATAAGAGAGAATATGATACTATGATTTGTAAAGTCTTACAAAGAAATAACTATTAATATGAAATAGAAACAGTCTATTTCATATTAATAGGAAATGGGAAAATTGAGTAATTGAACTGGTCCTTGAGAAATGAGAAGAGTTTTTCCTGATAAAGATGGTGGGAAAACTATTATCCATGTTAAGGTGACATGGGCCTGAACTAAGTTGTGGCAGTATGAGTAGAAAGGAAAAAACACATGTGTGACACATTTCTTAGGTAGCATCATAAAGACTTTTAATTTATATGAGACATGAGGGAGGAGAGTCCCAATCTGATAGAATTCTGTCTTGTTTAACTTGGTTTCTTTCACTAACCAAGATGGGGTCACAGGAGGAAGAGAGGGTTTGACAAAGAAGTGAGCTGAGATTGCGGTGGCTGTAGGATATACAAGTGGTGGCCAGAAAGCAGATGGAGTTATAAGGTCTGTAGTAGAGACAGAAATTTTGGGAAAATGGGTGCCGCAATGTGGTCTTGATGGTACATGTGGGATTTAAAAAGCCTGAGGCTATGGTGGCAGGGGGAGAATCAAAGCAGAAGGGATATTGCTGCAAAAGGGGTGGAAATTACTCAAAAGACTAAATATTCAAAGTCCTCAAATACTCTCACATCCACCCTGTGTGTTTGGGTCTGGGGGAAGAGAAAGCATGTGTGAAAATATTTGTTCCACATGCATCCATGTCTGACTGTAGCCCAAACAAATTAAAAGTGATTTCCTAGATTATCTATTATATATTTTTCCCCTACTTCTCCTCTCCATTAACAGAGGAAATAGTGACTTATTTCTATTATAATTATTTGATGTACTATAATAGGTATTACTATAATTTCTGGATATTATAGAGAGTCAGCATGGTTATAGTTCTCATTTCTCCCAGAGAACAAACTGTGCATTTGAATACACACTAAAATGTGACTATTCAGTATCAAATCAAAACATAGGGAATCAAGAGATAAATTCTGATATGAATTTATTTATCAATTCCAGCACTCTCTTCATGGAGTCTTTGGACTTTCTAGACATACGATCCTATCATCAGCAAAAAACAATACTTTGACCTCCTCTGACCAGATTTGGATACCCTTTATTTCTTTCTCTTGCCTGATTGCTCTGGCTAGGACATGCAGCATTATGTTGAATAGAAGTGGTGACAATGGGCACCCTCTTCTTCTTCCAGATCTCAGTGGGAATCTTTCCAGTTTTCCCCGTTCAGTATTATGTTGGATATGGGCTAGCCATGTATGACTTTTATGATTTTGAGATATGTTCCTTCTATCCCTATGTTGTTGAGGGTTGTTGTCATGAAACGGTGCTGGATTTTGTCCAGTGTTTTTTCTGCATCAATTGAGATGATCATATGGTCTTTGTTTTTGCTCCTATTTATGTGGTGAGTCACATTTATTAATTTCAGTATATAGAACCATTCTTGCATCCCTGGGATGAAGCCCACTTGGTCATGGTGGGTTATTTTTTGATGTGCTGCTGAATTCGGTTTGCTAGTATTTTAATGAGGATTTTGCATCTATATTCATAAGAGATATTAATTTGCAGTTTTCTTTTTTGGCTGTGTCCTTTCTTGGCTTTGGTATCAAGGTGATACTGGCTTAATAGAATGAGTTAGGGAGCATTACCACCTTCTCAACGTAATGGAATAATTTCTGCAGTGTGGGAACCAGCTGTTCCTTGCAGGTTGGGTAAAATTCAGCTGTGAATCCATCTGGTTGGGGGCTTTTTTTTTCATGGGAAGCTTTTATATGACTGCTTCAATCTCCTTGCTGGTTATTGGTCTGTTAAGGAAACCTATTTCTTCTTGATTGAGTCCTGGGAGGTTGTGTTCTTCCAGGAATTTGTCCATTTCCTCTATATTTCTGAGTTTATGAGTATAGAGACTTTCATAGTATGCCCAGACGATATTTCATATTTCTGTTGTATCAGTTGTAATATCTCCTTTTTCATCTCTGATTGAGGTTGTTTGGGTCCTTTCTGTTCTATTCCTGGTTACTCTGGCAAGAGGTCTATCAATTTTGCTTATCTTTTCAAAGAACCAATTTTTTGTTTCATTGATCCTTTTTCAGGTTACAAAATCAATGTACACAAATCAGTACCATTCCTATACTCCAATAACACTCAAGTTGAGATTCAAATCAAAGACTCAACACAATACACAATAGCCACAAAGAAAATAAGATATCTAGGAATATACTTAACCAAGGAGGTGAAAGACCTCCCCAAAGAGAACTATGAAACACTGAGAAAAGAAATCACAGATGACACAAATAAATAGAAAAATATATCATTCTCATGGATCGGTAGAATCAAAATTGTTTAAATGTCCATACTACCCAAAATGATTTAGAGATTCAATGCAATCCTCATCAAAACACTAATATCAAATTTCACAGATCTAGAAAAAAACAATTCTATACTTTGTTTGGAACCAGAAAAGAGCCTGAATAGCCAAAGCAATCTTAAGCAAAAAGAACAAATCTGGAGGCATCACATTAGCCAACTTCAATCCTGGTTACTACAAGTTTTAGTAACCAAAACAGCATGGTATTGGCACAAACATAGAGACAAATACCAATGGAACAGAACAGACAACCCAGATAAACCATCCACATACAGCCAAGTGTTCTTTGACAAAGCAGACGACAATATACACTGGGGAAATAAGTCCTATTCAATAACTGGTGCTAGGAGAATTGGATAGTCACATGCAGAAGAATGAAACAGGATCCATATCTCTCACCACTCACAAAAATTAATTCAAGATGGATAAAATACTTAAATATAAGGCATGAAACCATAAGAATGCTAGAAGAAAATATTGGAAGAACTCTTCTAGATATTGGCCTAGGCAAAGAATTTATGATGAATACACCAATGGCAATCACAGCAACAACAAAAATGAATAAATAGCATGTGATTGAATTAAAAAGCTTATGCACAGCTAAGGAAATAATCAGCAGAGCAAATATGTGATCCACAGAATGGGAGAAAATATTCACAAGCTATACATCTGATAAAGGGCTAATAACCAGAATCTATGTAGTACTTAAGCACATCAGCCAGAAAAAAACAAACACTCCAATTAAAAAGTGGGCAAAAGACATGAGCAGAAACTTTTTAGAAGATAGACAAATGTCCAATAAACATGAAAAATGCTCAATGACACTAAGTGTCAGGGAAATGCAAATTAAAACCACAGTGAAATATCACCTTACCCCACTTAGAATGGCTTTTACTAAAAAGTCCAAAAACAATAGATGCTGGTGTGGATGCAGAGAGAAAGGAATGCTTCTACACTGTTGGTGGGACTGAAAATTAGTATGGAAAACCAGTATGGAAAACAGTATGGAGATTCCTCAAAGTACTAAAAGTAGAACTACCATTTTATCCAGCAATCCCACTACTGGGTGTTTTCCCAAAGAAAAAGAAGTCATTTTATCAAAAAGTCACCTGCACTCAAATGTTTATTACAGCACAATTCACAATTGGAAAGGTGTGGAATCAACTGAAGTGTCCATCAATTCATGAGCGGATTACTAAAATGTGGTACATGTATACTACGGAATACTACTCATCCATGAGGATGCATGAATTAAGGCCTTTTGCACCAATTTGGATGGAACTGGAGACCACTATCCTGTGTGAAGTATCCAAAGAATGGAAAAACAAACACCACATTTACTTGCTATTAAATTGGAACTAACCAATGAGCACTCATATGCACAGAAGGAGGTGAAACTCAGTGGAGGTCAAGCAGAAGGGAGGAAGGAAGATGGGATGGGCGAATGCCTACCTGATGGGTATAATGAATGCTACCTAGGTGATGGGTGCACTTATAACCCTGACTCTATCATGGCACAGGTGATTCATACAGCCAAAAACATCTGTACTCCCATAATATTTTGAAATAAAACAAATATGATATAAGTAAAAGCTGTGGGCAATTTGTTGTGTTTCTGAAAGAGTCATTCCTGTGAGAATGCCAGTCTGTTATTGCACAGATCTACTGTATTACACCATGGGAAGAAGCACAGTGCCTCAGGTCCTGTTCTTAAAAGACTAGATGCAAATTAAGTTGAACATGTGGGCAAGAAACTTCTTTTGCAATAAAGGTGAAAACAGGACCCAGTTAGGATTGTTCTTCTCCATGTCCTAAAGTTTTTGGCCCTAGGTGCATTTTTTCAGTGATGCTGTTCAATGAGAGATAGATAATATTAATACCACTAAAATTGATGGAGGAAGTACTTGACTGAGCTCCATATGGAAGCAGGTGAAGATTATTTCGTTCATCTCACTTCCCTCACTTCCTGGTATATAAGGTCATCTATACTCTAACTTTAGTTAGCCACCTTTATTCTTACAATTTTCCCAATGAAACTCTTGATTCCAGCCAAATTGTTGAACAAAAACTGCTCATTATTACCTATTTGCCTTTGTTCATACCATTCTCCCTGATTATTCAAATCCTACTTATCTTTCAAGGTTCCTCTCAGATCTTACCTGCTCCATACTCAGTGACTCCTCCTTCTTATATCAGGATTTCTTAATTCTTACAGGGTTCATGAATGGGTTTTAGGAATTTCTTGAATCCCCTTTGTGTTCATTCTTATTAGCAGACAATTCATAGCTTTTATCATATTTTCAAAGATGTGAACTAGTTAAAATGGTCAAGAACTACTGTCTTAAAGGTTCTCTTTAGGACAGTTGTGATCTCTTTCATTGCTAATTTCCTGTGCAAGTACATTCTTCCTATTATTTCAACAAAGTCATAAGTGACTTTTATATATGCTTTTTTTTCCCCAGCACAACACAAAGTAAAGTTCCTCACATATAGTAGCTACTTAGTGTGTAATAGCTTATGGATCTTTGGGTTACTTTGCATTAATTGGTGGCACTGCCACTATGTTTGTGTCATATAAAATACCCACATGTACACTGTAGCCTATTGTAAAGAATATTATCATTAGATTGATACCATAATTTACAATAGTGAGACAACCCAAAAATCATTCAAGTTTTGGTCTTGGCTTAGAAGCTTCTTAGATTTACTTCAACAATATAATCATCATTTCAGCTAATAACAGAAATATTTCAAGAGTTCTATTTTATTACTCAAACCTATATTAACAGATAATTGATTTTATGAATATTTTCTGACATCATTAAAAATATTTCTAACATTTTCTTAAAAACTCCACAGACATATTCCACATATCTCAGTAGAATTACACAATCCCAGTCATAAAATCAGACACGAAAATCACAAAATGATTTAAGAAACAATGTGAAAGGAATGGATTCACTTTGTTCACATAGTTCCTCCCCAAAGCTGGTACAGTACCATGGGGAGAAGGATCCCCATGGACCACAATTTCTCTAGTGTGGGAATGACAGACCAAGGTGGATGCTCAACTTCTCCAGCAATTTAAAGGGCCATACAAGAGATGCGGTTTCCTTTTGCTTCAGGTGGAACACAGGGGAAATTGGCCCAGCTAGACCACTGGGAACAGCTAGGAGCAAAGAAAAGGTGTGTGGGCTCTTAGGGACCAGCACACAGAACTCAGTCGTAGCTCTGCACCCTCTGCCAGCTACTTTGCCAGGTGAGGACCTTCACCATTGACCTCACTCAAACTCAGAACCACTCCAACTGGCAGTGCCTGATGATAGAGCCCAGCCAGCAGCTCCAACAAACAAGAAAACCTAGCTAGAGGCCCACGCAACCAAGGATACTAGCCAGAAGCCCAGCCCAATCACAGAACCCAGATAATAGCCCAACCCTACCAGCAAGCTTAGCAGACCCACCTGACCTTGGAGCCCAGCTGAATAAATGCTAAACAACAACAAAGTCATATAAAAGTTTAAAAATCTCACTGGTAAAGTTAAACGTATAAACAAACTGTAATGGTAGCACATAAATCATTTTTAACTTTAGTATAAAAGATTTTTTTAAAGTATAAGAATAACTATAATCCTCAAGAGACTGCCAACAGGAGTACCAGGTGCACGTCAAAGCAGCGAGTTTAGGATAAGAGCCCTCTGGGAGCAGATAAAGTGCATATCAGCAAAAAATAATATCCATCCCATCAGGGAATAGCACTTGTCCAGGATTTCTCAAGAGAAGGCTAAGTTTCACAAACTTCTGTGAAAACAGAGATAGAATCTCGGCTGGAGACTGCCAACATGGCCGACTACAGACACAGCTTGTTGGACCATCCCAGTAGAAGAGTAGAGGGTTGGACTGAGGAGAGTGGAGAACAATTACTGGTCAGATGTGGACCACAAGGAGAGACAGCAGAGGAGTCCAGGGACCCCACCGACAGGAGCTGAGAATCTGACAGAGGAGGATAGAGAAGAGAGATCAGTGGCACGGACCAAATCCAGGGAGGCCTGGAGCTCAGTGAAAGGGTAAGAGGGGCTCCCCTCCCCCACCTGGGTACCTCTGGCCAGCAGGGGGACACAGGGTTCTCATCCTGTGGGGGAGTGCCACAAGGGACCAGACAGTTGGCTTTCTTGCATCTGGATGACTCCTCTTCTGTAGCTCCTCTATTCCTGGCAGGTCAGAACATAATTTTGGCTAAAGTCAGCTTGTAGACAAGACCCCCCGCCATACCAACCATAAAAGTGCTACGTGCTGAGAGGCCTGTCTTGCAGGGATAGGGACGTGCTAACAGCTGAACCAACCCTGGAGAGTGGAGGCACTGCAGAAGTGCTGCAGAGGGTTGCCCACTGGTGGCTCAGAGAGGTGGGCAGGACCTGGTGCCCCATGAACAAGAGAGCAGTGCAGGAAGACCACAGTCCCTTCCCACACCATAATGGCCACTAGAGTGCTCTGTGGTGAAAGGCCTGCTTCTCAGTGATCAGGGCAAGTTCCCAGCAGAGCCCACAGGACAGCTACAGTCTGCCATCTTCCTGCCTACAGGCATTTGTTGGGATCACCCGCTGGTGGCTCACAGGCAGGCTGAACATGGTGCCCCCCCCAGTCATAAGAGTCAGGCAAGAGACGTAGGGGAGATGTCACAGTTCCAGGTTTGGGTAGTGAGAGAGCCCATGTAGCCATATCCAATGGGAAGGTGTGGAGGGGCACAGAGGAACAGGGGTTTGTGAGCACAAGCCATTCCCCACCCCTGTTGGAGAACAACCATAAAAGAGAAGGCTTTGCCACTAGGACTGAATTAGCTTAGCCCCTGGTTCCCATGGCAACTAAATGCCTTGGGCATGCAGGCTAAACAGGAGCAGTGGCCCCTCCCACCACTCACTAAAATAGGGAGTGCAGCTTGATCCAAGAGACTCCTGATCTGCCCCTTCTCCCCCAGTGGGAGAGTGACCCTGGTGGAGACCTCTGTGGATAAAGAGGCCTACCTCCCTCACCTTGGGATCTAGTGGTGAAACAGGGGTGCAAAATTGGAGATTCCCCTACCTGCCAGTGTCAAGTGGAGACACACTCTGGAAGATCAGACACATGAACTGTGGGGTAGTTCAGACAAAATCATACACTGGGGTAAAGAATCCCTATTCAATAAATTGAATAGCAACTGTAGAAGACTGAAATGGGATCCGCACCACTCACCACTCACAAAAATTAATTCACAATGGATAACAGACTTAAGCCAAAGCCATGAAACTATAAAAATTCTAGAAGAAAATGTTGGAAAAACTCTTATAGCTATAAGCCTAGGCAAAGAATTTATGAAGAAGACCCCCAAAGCAATCACAGCAACAACAAAAATAAATAAACAGGACCTGATCAAACTAAAAAGCTTCTGCACAGCCAAAGACACATTCAATAGAGCAAATATACAGCCTACAGAATGGGAGAAAGTATTTGCATGCTATACATCTGATAAAGGGCTGATAACTAGAATCTATAAAGAACTCAGGCAAATTAACAAGAAAAAATCAAACAACCCCATTAAAAAGTGGGCAAAAGACATGAACAGAAACTTTTCAAATAGAGACTAATGGACAAAAAAACACATGAAAAAATGCTCAATGTCTGTAATCATCAGGGAAATGCAAATCAAAAGCACAATGAGATATCACCTAACTCCAGTGAGAATGGCTATTATCAAAAAGTTCCAAAACAACAGATGCTGGTGAGGATGCAGAGAGATAGAAACACTTATACACTGTTGGTAGGACTGCAAACTAGTACAACCTTTATGGAAAGTAGTATGGAGACACCTCAAAGAACTGAAAGTAGATCTACCATTTGATCTAACAATCCCACTACTAGGTATTTACCCAAAGGGAAAAAAGCCATTTCACCAGAAAGACAATTGCACTCAAATGTTTATTGAAGCACAATTCACAATTGCAAAATGTGTAAACAACCAAAGTGCCCATCAATACATGAGTGGATTAGTAAAATGTGGCACATGTATATCATGGAGTACTACTCAGCCATAAAAAATGATGATCTAATATCTTTTGTAACAACCTGGATGGAACTGGAGACCATTCTTCTAAGTGAAGTATCACAAGAATGGTAAAACAAACACCACATGTACTCAATACTAAATAGGAACTAATTGGTCAACACTTATGTGCACATATAGAAGTAAAACTCAATGGAAATCAAGTAGGTGGGAGGGGGGAAGAGGGGATAGGTAAATTCAAACACAACGGGTACAATGCACACTATTTGGGTGAAGGGCACACTTACAACTTTGAGTCAAATTGTACAAAAGCAAATTATGTAACCAAAATGTGTGTACCTCCATAATATTCTGAAATAAAAAGAATAATTATAATCACAACACCTTTTTAATAAATACACAATATAAAAATAAATAAACTCTGATATAGGTAACATAAAGTGTGTGAAGGGGGGAGTAGAAGTGTAGAGCTTTTGTGTGTAATTGAAGTTAACTTGTTAACAGCTTAAAACAGACTGTTATAACTACAAGAATTCCAATGCAACTCTCATGGTGATGACAAAGAAAAACTTATGGTAGACAAACAAAAGGTAAATAGAAAAAACTTGAAGCAGATCACTACAAAAAAATCATCAAACCACAAAGAAAGGCAGCAAGAGAAGAAGAGAGGAACAAGATAAATACCACACAGTCAGAAAACAATTAACAAAATGGCAATAGTAAGCTCTTACCTATTGATAATTACTTTAAATGTAAATGTATTAAACTCACTGATCAAAAGACAGAGTGATGGATTTGATAAAACAAGACCAAACCAAACGCTTTCTACAAGAGACATGCCTTAGATTCAAGGGCACACACATACTGAAAGTGAAGGAATAGGAAAAGATATTCCATGCAAATGGTAACCAAAACGGAAAAGAAGTACTATATTTACATCAGACAAAATAGAATCTACATAAAATACTGTCACAACAAAGAATGTAATCACATGATGATTAAAAGGTCATTTGATGTACATTTCAACAAGGTTTGCTTGGATTTTATTGAGAATTTTGCATCTATATTCATAAGGGATATTGGTCTGTAGTTTTCTTTTCTTGTTGTGTCCTTTCCTGGCTTTGGTATCAAGGTGATATTGGCTTTGTAGAATGAGCTTGGGAGAATTCCATCCTTCTTGATGTTATGGAATAATTTCTGCAGTATAGGCACCAGTTCTTCTTTGTAGGTTTGGTAGAATTCAGGCGTGAACCCATCTGGTCCAGGACTTTTTTTTGTTTGAAGAATTTTTATTACTGCTTCAATTTTGATACTTGATATTGGTCTGTTTAGGAATTCTATTTCTTCCTGATTGAGCCTAGGGAGGTAGTGTGTTTCTAAGAATTTGTCCATTACCTCCACATTTTCACGTTTTTGGGCATAGAGATTTTTGTAGTATTCAAAGATGACGTTTTATATTTCCACGATATCAGTTGTGACCACTCCTTTTTCATTTCTAATTGAACTTACTTGAGTCCTTTCCTTTCTGCTTCTGGTCAACCTAGCAAGTGGCCTGTCTATTTTGTTTATCTTTTCAAAGAACCTACTTTTTGTTTTATTAATCTTCTGTTTAGTTCTTTTGTTCTCAATTTCATTTAGTTCTTCTCGCATCTTCATTATTTCTTTTCTTCTGCTGGGTTTAGCGTTGGTTTGCTCTTCTTTTTCCATTTCCTTGAGATAATTCATTAGTTTACTGATTTGTGAACTTTCTGTGTTTTGGATGTGCGTATTTAAGGTCATAAGTTTTCCTGTCAGGACTGCTTTTGCTGTATCCCACAGATTTTGATAACTTGTGTCCCCAATATCATTTAGGTAATTTGTACAGGAAGATATGAAAATTAAAAATATATGTGCACCCAACATCAAAGCACCTACATGTATTAATATCAAGCAAACATTGATAGGTCTTATGGGAATAAAAAGGCAACAAAGGAGGCTTCAATACACGGATTTTAATTGTGGATATAGCATCTAGACGGAAAATAAATAAGGAAACAGAAAACTTTACACATTAACTGCCACACTAGAAAAAAATTGTTTTTTTTTTCCCTTGGGGTCACGCTGTTTTACTAGGAGAATAGAATAAAAACTTCAAAAACAAAATGATCCTTTCTAATTTAATGAAAAATTTGTTATTTTTTATTGTTTCATGTGGGTGAGTATATGTAACTTGAAAAATAGTTCTCGTGGCTTCCAAAGTGAAGAGATGTGTGAGTTACATATGTTTCACAAGGCTCTGGGCTCAAAACTAGCATGAATTAAATACAACTCACATGGCAGTTAATGTGTTAAACAACACTGTGGACCAAGTGGACTTAACGGACATTTACAGAACATTCCACCCAAGAGCAGCAGAATAGACATTTTTTTCAAGTACACATGGCACATTCTCTAGGATATATCACATGCTAGTTCACAAAAATTTCTTAACAAATTTAAAAAGATTGAAATTATTACAAGTATAATTTATAACCAAAATGGAACAGAACTAGAAATCAATATCAAGAAGAAATCAGAAAACAACCAAATGCATGGAAATTAAGTAACACACTCTTGAAAAACCATTGGGTCAAAGAAATCAAAAGGGAAATCAGAAAATGTCTCAATACAGATGAAAGTGAAAACACAGTATGTCAAAATTTATGGGATAAAACAAAAGCCATACAAAGAGAGAAGTTATAATGACAAATGCATACATTAAAAATATTCTCATCTAAACAACATAACTGTATATTCCAAGGAGCTAGAAGAGAGGAACAAACTAAGCCCAAAGTTAGCAGGAGGAAAGAAATAATAAAGATTAAAGAAATAAATGAAATAGAAGATAGAAAAACAATATAAAAATTGATGAACTAAGAGTTGGTGTTTAACAAGATGAATGAAATTGAAAAACTCTTAGCTAAACTAAGAAAAAAATGAAAGAATAATCAAATAAATAAAATCAGAAATGAAAGAGGAGGCATTACAACCAATGCCACAGAAATAAAAAAGGTTATAAGGGAACAACTATTTTCCAACAAACTCAACAACTTAGGAGAAAAAGGGATAAATTCCTAGAAACATAAAAACTAAGAAGTCTAAATGAAGAAAAAATAGAAAGTCTGAAGAGACCAATAAAAAATAAAGAAATTATGTGAGTAATCACAAATCATCCCTTGAAAAAAGCCCCAGACCAGATGGCTTCCCAAGTAAATTTTACCAAACATTTAAGGAAAAACTAATACCATTCCTTCTTAACCTCTTCTGAAAAACAGAAGAGGGAACACTTCTAAACTCATTTGATGAGGCCAGCATTACCCTACTACCAAAGCCAGACAAAGACACTAAATGAAACGAAAACTACAGGCCAACATCTTTGAATATGGATACAAAAATCCTCAACAAAATATTGGCCAGTGAAATTGAACAGCAAATTAAAAGAATCATACACCATGACCAACTGGGGTTTATCCCTGAGATGCAAAGATGGGTCAACATATGCAAATCTATCAATGTGATCCATGACATTAACAGAATGAATAACTAAATTTGCATAATCAAATCAATAGATGAAGAAAAATCACTTGACAAAATTCCATATTCACTCGTGATAAAAATGCAAAACTTAGGTGCAAGAGGAATTCACCTCAACATAATAAGGGCCATGTATGAAAAGCCCACAGCCAACATCACACACAATGGTGAAAAAATGAAAGGTTTTCCTTCAAAGGATTTGAGATCTGGAACAAGGCAGGATGTCCACTCTCACCACCTGTACTCAATATAGTACTAGAGTCCTAGCCAGAGAAGTTAGGCAAGAAGATGAAATAAAAGGAATCAAAATCTGAATGGATGAAATAAAATAATCTTTGTTTTCACATGAGATAGCCTTATATGTAGAAAACATTAAAGACTCAACAGCAACAAAAATAACTGTTAGAACTAATATATGAATTCAGTAATGTTAAGAGATACAAAGTCAGCATACAAATATCACTGTGTTTCTATACACCAAAAATAAACGATCAGAAACGAAATTAAGAAAACAATTCAATTTGCAATAGAATTAGAAAGAATAAAATACTTAGAAAAGAAAAACTTAACCAAGGAGGTGAAAGACTGTAAAAGTATACAACTGAAAACTATAAAACACTGATGAACGAAATTAAAGCAGACAAAAATAATTAGGAATACATCCTGTGTTCTTGGACTACAACACTTAATATTGTTAAAATGCCCATACTACCCAAGGTAATCTACAAATTCAACGCAATACTATCAAAATCCCAAAGACCTTTCATATATAAATTTTAAAAAAATCCTAAAATTCATATGGAACCACAAAAGAACCCAAACAGTCAAAGTGATCTTGAGAAAGAAGAACAAAGATGAAGGCATCACACTTCCTGAACTGAAAATATATTACAAAGCTGCAGTAATTTAAAATAATCATACCAGCATGATGATGAACATATAGACCAGTGGATCACAATAGAGAGCCTAGAAATAAACTCATGCTTGTACAGTCAATTGATCATTAAGAAAGGTGCCAAGAATGCATGATTGGGAAATGATAGTCTCTTCAATAAATGGTATCAAGAAATTGGATATCCACATCAAAAAGAATTAAATTGGATACTTATCTTTCACCATACACAAAAATTAACTCAAAATGAATTAAAGATTTGCATGTAAGATCTAAAACAGTAAGATTCTTAGAAGAAAACATAGGGGGAAACCTTAATTGGTCTTGCAAATGATTTCTTGGATATGACACCAAAAGCACAGGCAACATAAGCAAAAATAGATAAGTGGAACTGCATGAAACTAAAACATTTCTGCACAGCAAAGGAAATAACCAGCAGAGTGGAAACACAAACTACAGATTGAAAGAAAACATTTGCCAATATCATATATTTGATAAGGGGTTAATTTCCAAAATATATAAGGAACTTCTAAAACTCAATGGCAAGAAACCAAGTAACACAATTTACAAATGGGTAAAGCTGAAATATACATTTCCCCAGTGAAGATACAGAAACAGCCAATGGATATATGAAAAAATACTCAACGTCACTAATCATCAGGGAAGTGCATATCAAAACCACAATGAAATATAACTTCACACCCGTTAGGATATCTATTATCAAAAAAACCCAAAATATAACAAGTGTTGGGGAGGTTGTGGAGAAATTGGAACCCCTGTATACTGTTGATGCTAATGTAAAATGGTGCAGCTGCTATGAAAAACAGTATGGAGGTGTCTCAAGAAATTAAACACAGAACTACCATACAATCCAGCAATCCCATTCCTGGGTATATATCCAAAAGAATTGAACTCAGCAACTGGAGAGAGGTCTGCACTCCTGTGTTCATTGGAGCATTACTCACAATAGCCAAAATATGCAAATAATCCAAATGTCCATCAATAGAGGAATGGATAAAGAGAATGTGGTATATACCTACAATGAGATATTATTCAGCCTTAAAAGACAGGAAGTCCCACCATTTGCAACCACATGGATGGACCCAGAAGACATGCCACGTGAAATAAGCCAGTCACAAAGACAAATACAGTTGACTCTTCAAAAACATGGGTTTGAACTGTGCAGATCCATTTATATACAGATTTTCTTCTGATCCTCCCACCCCGGAGACAGCAAGGACAACCCCTCTTCATTTTCCTCCTCAGCCTACTCAAAATAAAGACAATGAGGATCAAGATCTTTATGATGATCCACTTGCACTTAATGAAAAGTAGGTATGTTTTTTTCTTCTTATGATTTTCTTAATACTATTTTCTTTTCTCTAGCTTACTTATTATAAGAATACAATACACAATACATGTAAAATACAAAATATGAGTGAATTGAATGTTTATGTTATCAGTAAGGCTTCCAGTCAACAGTAAGCTATTCGTAGTTAAGTTTTGGGAGAGTCAAAAGTTATACACAGGTTTTTTTACTATACAGGGGTCAGTGTCCCTAACTCCTGTGTTGTTCAAGGATCAACGGTACTGAATATTTCCTTTTACATGTAGCATATAAAGTAGTCAAAGTTATGCTAGTAGACACTAGAATGGTGGCTACCAGAGAATGGGAGAAAGGGGTTAGGAGATATTGTTGTTCAACAATTATAAATTTACAGTTATACAAGGTGAGTAAATTCCAGAAACCTGCTATACAACATAGTGCTTATAGTTTACAATAATGTATTGTGTACTTAAAAATATAACAAGGTAGATCTCATGTTAAGTGTTCTTACCACAATAAAATAAAACAAAACAAAGGGATGCAAGGAAACTTCTGGAGGTGATGGATATGTTTATTATCTGGATTGTGGTGATAGGAACACAAGTATATAAATATGTCCCAACCCACCAAACTGGATATATTAATTGTGTTCAGTATTTTGCATACCAGTTATACTTAAATAAATCTGGAATAAAAGAAATAAGATTAGGAAATTTGGAGCTTTGTGTATAATTAGAAAAAGCCTTATATAAGAAGTATAAATTTTATGTAATATGATATGCAGAAGAATACATACCAGGGATAAAAGTAAAAAATTTAAATATATGCTGTTTGCAGTTAACACCCATATAGTGAAAGCAAATATATATATATAAATATAAAGACATATCAGACAACCACTATCAAAATAGTTTATCTTGATTAATATCAGTCAAAATGGGCTTAAAGACAAAACAGCATTGTTATGTATACAAACAGTATACATACATACATTTTTCTATTATTAAATAGAAAGAAAAGATTCATTAACCATGTATGTGGTAAGAAGAATAGCCTTTAAATGATAGATCAACTATCATACTGAAAGATTTCAACATATGTTTAATTATTACTTATAAGTGAACCAGACAAACCTCATGGTCTGGAAAACACAAGCAACAAACTTATGAACAAACATATATAGAGTTATGCAACCAACAATTACTGAATAGGATTTTGTGAAGCACCCATGAAATATTTATAAAAATTGACCATGTACTAGGCCATAAAGGAAGCCTCAAAAAAGGTCTGAGAATAAATATCAAACATAATTTCTAATGACAACATGACTTAGAAATTAGTGATAAAAATATAAAGTTTAAACATTCCCACAGTCTGGTAATTACAAAGAATATATGCTTATAAATAATTAATGAGTTAAAGGAAAAATCATAATGAATTTTTATAAAAACATGGTAATGAGTGCTAATAAAAATATCACCTATGAAAACTTGTGGGATGTAACAAAATTAGTGTTTTGAGAAAAAACCATAGCCTAGAATATATTTTAAAATTTTTAAGTGATTAAAAATTAATGTGTTAAATGCTCATCTTAAGAATCCCAACAAATGAATGATACATTAAACCAAAGAAAATGAAAAAAAGAGATAATGAAAACAGGAGCAATAGGAATCCATTACATCTTCGTGATTTAAGAATGACATGATACAGGGTCTTCTCTGGTTCCTTACAAAGTGTAGAATTATTGTTTCTAGATCTGTGAAAAATGATGTTGGTATTTTAATATGGATTGCACTGAATCTGTAGATAACTTTGAGTAGTACAGACGTTTTAACAATGTTGATTTTGCCAATCAGTCCATGAGCATGCTACAATTTTCCATCTGTTTACATCCTCTGCTATTTCCTTCCTGAGTATCTTGCAGTTCTCCCTGTAGAGGTCTTTCACCTTCTTAGTTAAATATATTCCTAGGTATTTTATTTTCTTTGTTGCTATTATGAAAGGTATTGACTCTTTGATTTTGTTCTCAGCTTAACTTTTGTCGGTGCATATGAATGATAGTGATTTTTGTACATTGATTTTGTAACATGAGATTGTGCTGAATTTATTTATCAATTCCAGTAGTCTCTTGGCAGAATCTTTGGGGTTTTCTAGATATAAGATCATATTGTCAGCAAAGAGTGAGAGTTTGACTTCTTCTGTCCCCATGTGGATACCCTTGATTTCCTTCTCTTGTCTGATTTCCTGGCTAGGACTTTCAGTACTACGTTGAATAGAAGTGGGGATTATGGGCAATGCTATTTGGTTCCAGTTGTAAACAGGAATGCTTTCAATTTTTCCACATTCAGTATGATGTTGGCTGTGGGTTTGTTGTATATGGCTTTTATCAATTTGAAGTAAGTCCCATTATGCCTATTTCGTTAAGCATTCTTACCACAGCATGGTGCTGAATTTTGTCAAATGCTTTTTCTGCATCTATTACGAGGATCATGTGGTCTTTGTTTTTACTTCTGTTTATATGGTGAATTACTTTTATAGATCTGAGTATGTTGAACCACCCCTTTCATCTCTGGGATGAAGTCCACTTGTGTGTGATGGATTATTTTTTTGATGAGCAGCTGAATTCGGTTTGCTAGGATTTTATTGATTTTATTTTATTTTTGCACCTATATTCATAAGGGATATTGGTCTGTAGTTTTCTTTTTTTGTTGAGTCATTTCCTGGCTTTGGTATCAAGGTCATGTTGGTTTCACATAACATGTTGGAGAGGATTCCCTCCTTAAGCAAAAAGAACAAATTGGGGGGCACCAATTTACCAGACTTCAAGCTATACCACAAGGCTATAGTAACCAAAACAGCATGATAGTGGCACAAGAACAGAGACCTAGACCAATGGATCAGAACACAGAACCCAGATATAAAATATCCTCATATTGCCATCTAATCTTTGACAAAGCAGACAAAAACATACACTGGGGAAAAGAATCTCTACCCAATAAATGGTGCTGGGAAAATTGAATAGCCACATGTAGAAGACTGAGACCAGATCTGCACCTCTCACCACTCACAAAAATCAACTCATGATGGATAACAGACCTAAACCTAAGGCATGAAACCATAAGAATTTTAGAAGAAAATGTTGGAAAATCTTTTATAGACATCAGCCTTGGCAAAGAATTTATGAAAAAGACCCCAAAAGCAATCACAACAACAACAAAAAATAAATAACTGGGACCTGATCAAACTAAAAAGCTTCTTCACAGCCAAGGAAACAATCATTAGAGTGAATTAGACAACCTACAGAATGGGAGAAAATATTTGCATGCTACACACCCGATAAAGGACTGATAAATAGAATCTATAAAGAACTCAAGCAAATCAGCAAAAAAAAAAAAAACCCAAACAACCTCATTAAAAAGTGGGCAGAAGATGTGAACAGAAACTTTTCAGAAGAAGATAGACTAATGGCCAAAAAACATATGAAAAAATGACCAACATCTCTAATCATCAGGGAAATGCAAATCAAAACCACAATGAGATATTACTTCACTCCAGTGAGAATGGCTTTTATCAAAAAGTTCCAAAACAACAAATGTTGGCATGGAACTGGAGAGATAGGAATACTCATTTACTGCTGGTGGGACTGCAAGTTAGTACAACCTCTATGGGAAGGAGTATGGAGATACCACCAAGAACTAAAAGAAGAACTAACATTTGATCCAGCAATCCCACTACTGGGTATTTACCCAAAGGAAAAAAGACATTCTATAAAAAAGACACCTGCACTCGGATGTTTATAGAGCTCAATTCACAATTACAAAGATTTGTAAACAACCCAAGTGCCCAGCAGTACACGAGTGGATTAACTAATTGTGGTATATGTATACCATGGAGTACTACTCAACCATAAAAAAAATAGTGAACTAATACTTCTTGTATCACCTGGATGGAACTGGAGATCATTCTTCTAAGTGAAGTATCAAAGAGTGGAAAAACAAACACCACATGTACTATCCATTAAATTGGAACTAATCAATCAACACTTATGTGCACATATGGAAATAACATTCATCAGAAATCAAGTGTGTGTGAGGGGGGAGGAAAGGATGTGTAAATTCACACCTAATGGGTACAATGCACACTATCTGGGTGATGTGCACACTTATAACCTTGACTCAAATGGTACAAAAGCAATTCACATAACCAAACGTTTTTACCCCTGTAATATTCTGAAATATAAAAAAAGAATTATATGATGTAAAAATAGCTTGGTATACTAACAAAAAATTATCATAAAAAGGAATAAAACAATCCAATTTACAATTCTACAAAAAATACTAAGAAATAAATTTAACCAAGGAGGATGAAGATATGTACACTTAAAACTATAAAACATTGATGAAAATACTGAAGGAAACACACATAAGTGGAAAGATGTCCCATGTTCATGGATTGGAAGGACTAATACTGTTAAAATGTCCATACTACCCAAAGTGATTGACAGATTCAGTGCATTCCCCATCATACTTCCAGTAACATTTTTCATGGAAATAAAATATTACCTAAAATTCATGTGGGACCACAAAAGACCCCTAATCACCATAAAAATTTGGAACAAAAAGAATAAAGCTAGAGACAACACACTACCTGATTTGAAAATCTACTACAAAGCTCTAGTAACCAAAACAGCATGGTACTGGCATAAAAAGAGAAACATAGACCAATGGGAGAGAATAAAGAGCCAGGAAATAAATCTACATATTTATGATCAATTAATTTTTTTTAGAAAATGAAGCAAGAGTACACAAGGCGGAAAAGGACAGTCTCTTCAATAAACGATGCTGGGAAAACTGGATATCCACATACAAAAGAATGAAATTAGACCCTCATCTCACACCATATACAAAAATCAACACATAATTGATGAAATACTTAAATTTAAGACCTGAAACTGTAAAACTACCAGAAGAAAACATAGAGTAAAGATCCATGATATTGTTCAGGGCAATAATTTTTTGGATGTGGACCCAAAAGCAGAAGCAGCACAAAGAAAAAATAGACAAATGGGAGTATATCAAACTAAAAATTTTCTGTACAGCAAAGGAAACACTCAACAGAGTAAAGAGACAACCTATGGAATGGGAGAAAATATTTGGACACCATACCTCTGAAGGGGCTAATATCCAAAACAAATAAGCAACTCACACAACTCAGTAGCAAGAAAACAAATAAACCCATTGTATGCTGTTGGTGAAAATGCAAATTGGCAAGCCATTATGGAAAATATTATGGAGGTTCCTCAAAAAATTTAAATTAGACTTACCATCTGATCTAACAATCCCACTATTGGGTATATATCCAAAGGAAATTAAATTAGTATCTTGAAGAGCTATCTGCACTCCCATGATCATTGCAACATTATTCACAATAGCCAAGATATGGAATTAACCTACATGTCCAAAAATGGAGAAATAGATTAAGAAATATGGTATACATAATAGAATACATACATAATACATAATGTGTACATAATAGAACACAATTCAACTTTTAAAATGAAATCCTATCAATTGTAACAAAATGGAGGAATCTGAAGGACACTATGTTAAGTGAAACAAGCCAGGCACAGAAAGACAAATACATCATGATCTCATTCCTATGTGGAAAATAAAAAGTTGAACTCACAGAAACTGAAAGTAACATGGTGGTTGCTATGGAGTGGGGAAGTTGAGGAGATGTTGGTTAAATAACACAAATTTTTAGCTAGACAGGAAGAATAAGTTCAAGAGATCTATTGCACACTATGATGACTATAGTTAATAATGATATACTGTACACTTGAAATTTGCTAAAAGAGTTATCCATGAGGTTTAAATAAAACAGCCATTATGGAAAACTGTATGGAGCTTCCTAGAAAATTGATAAATATAATTGCCATATGATCTAGTAATTCCATTTCTGTGTATCAACCTGAAACATTTAAGGTCATTATACTGAAAAACTGTATGCCCATGTTATGTGCAACACTATTCATAATAGCCAAGTTATAGAATCAACCTAAGTGTCCAGCAACAAATGAATGGATAAAGAAACTGTATATACACACACACAAATATACACACACACTTGCACAATGGAATATTATCCAACCTTATCAAAGGAAGAATTTCTGTCATTTGTGACAGCATGGATGGAATTGGAGAATATTATGCTAAGTGAAATAATTCAAACAAGCAAATACTGCATGTTCTCACCTATATGTGAAATCTAAAATAATTGAACTCATAGAAGCAGAAAGTAAAATGGTTGTTACCAGAGACTGGAGGGAGGGGGGAATGAGGAAATGATAATCAAAATGTATAAAGCTTCAGTTAGATAAGATAAATGAACTAGATTTTTTTTAGATCTACTGCATAGCATGATGAATATTGCTAATAATTGAGTACTGTACATTTCAATATCACTAAGAGAGTAACTCTCAAATGTTCTCATCCCTCATGTGTAATTTGCTTCTTTTCTCTTGCTGCTTTCAGGTTCTTTTCTCTGTCTTTGATTTTTGACATTTTGATAATAATATGTCTGGATATAGTCATATTTGGATTGAATCTTATTGGAGACTTTTGACCTCCTTGATGTACCTGGATATTTATATCATTCTTTAGATTTGGAAAGTTTTCTGCTATTATTTTTTAAAATAACCTTTCTAGCCATTTATTAATATTTCTCTCTTCTCCTTAAAATCCTATAACTTGAATATTTGTTCTTTTGATGCTGTCCCATAACACAATAAGCTTACCTCATTCCTTTTCTTTCCTTTTTCTTTTTTCTCCCCTGATTGTACATTTTCAAATAACCTGTCTTTCAGTTCACAGGCTTATTATTATTATTAGTTATTGTTATTAATTTAGGGGGTACAAGCGCAGTTTTGTTACATGGATATACTGCATGGTGGTGAAGTCTGGTCTTTTTGTGTGAATTCTTCTTGATCAATTTTGCTGTTGATGCTATTTTTATTTCATTTGTTCTTCAGCTCCAGAATTTCTTTTTTTACATAATTTGTATCTCTCTGTAAAATTTCTAATTTGGGTCATTTATTGTTTTCCTGGTATTCATGAATTTTTTCTCTCTATTTTCTTGACATTAACTGAATTTTCCTAATTATTTTTACTTCTCTGTCAGGCAGTTCATATATTTCTATTTCTTCTGGGGGTCAACAACTGGGAGATTATTTTATTCTTTTATCATGTTAGGTCTCCTTGGTTTTTCAGTTTTCTTATTGACATGTTGATGTCTTCACATTTGATGGAGCAATCTCCTCTTGCAGACTCTATGGGTTAGCTTTGCTGCAGAAAAAAACTCCTTCTATGAGCTGGTATTAGCGTGCTTGCTGGATGGGGCCCAGTGATTCTGGTAACTGTAGGCATATAGCTGTGTCAACACTGTGCAGCTGTGGGTCAGCTGCTGTTGGGTGTTGTCAAATGTTGCAGGGACCCTCAGCTTCCAATGATGTGGATGTCTATAGTGGCAGCAAGGGTTGTTGCAGTCTCTGGTGGTAATTGCTGCTAAGGTGCTCCTGGTCTTTTTTTCTCCCATCACGGATGTTTTGGCTGAGGGGATCCCTTTTAATACTGGAATTGGCTTGCAAGCCCTCTCCTGGTGGCAGCTTTACTGGTGTCTCTTGAGTGTAAACAGTGAAGCAGCCATGAAGCTAAGGTCTGAAGCATGGACATGCTTGGAGTTACTACGGCTCTGTGGTTCAAGGTGGTAATGGCCTTGGTTGGTTCCCAGGGTCCTGGTAGCCCACTGCCACATTGCTAACAGTATGTTAGGCATGGATGCTTGTGAAACAGCCAGAGAAGCCCAGAATGGGAACAAAACTGTGCACAGATTTAGAGCAGCTCTGGTGTCAGGGCAGGGCCTAGTTCTCTGTGGTGCCTGAGCTATGTCCAGGGTCCCTGTTGCTGTGTTGGTAACCATTTGAGAGATACAAATGCTTGTAAAGTAGCTGGAAAACAAGCATGAGATCACAGGTATGTGCAGAGTTACTGTGGCTCTGGGGTCAGAGAGGGGCTTAGTTCTCTATGGTGGCTAAGCAGGCCTCAGACCACAGGGATACACATCCAGGGCTTGCCTCTTGGACCCAGAGTGCAATCTAGATTGCTATGGTGATGGCTCTGGTGTCTGAGACACGGGAGGGTCCAATGCAGCCAGAATTCTTGAGTCTGGAGTGTGGAAGACTTGTGAATCACCTGCAATGCCAGGGTTGGGGCATGTGCAGGGTTGGAAGGTCTGGGGACTCCTTTCCAAAAATAACTCAAAAGTGCCTGCTTGTTGAGTGGGAGGGATGTGCAGCTGCATCTCCTTCTCTGGTATTCTCTGGAGGGAATGGCTGTGGGTTACTTCACTGGCAAGAGAAGCCAGTATTCTCTGTGGAGCAGGCTGCTGGAGATAATAGTGGTTTCTACAGTGCAGTTGATGCCAATAACCTTTACCTTTTCTCTTTGCTTTTAGCCATCTCTTGGTATCTCAGGTATGACATTGTCACTGGAGATCCTCTCTACATGGATATTCTTCATAATTTTGCTCCAGTGTTGTTGCTGTAGATTCTTTAATGGGCCCTCTAACCCTCTCTGGGATAATTTGAATAGTTGCCTATACTTTTTTTTGTGGGGGTGTGAAGGCTGGTATCTCCTACTCTGCCATCTTGGTCATGTAGCTCCATTAAAGTGATTTTACATAATTTCTGTTTGTAAATGCAGCTTCCAATTTTATAAATCCTTACATAATCTAAACATATTAGTTTTTAAACACTTTCCAAATGCTATTTTTTCCATCTTTGTTCTTTACAGTTGGTTACTCCAATTCTCATCCTACTCTCAAAGATGTTTGTTTCTTAATATCTGTAGTGGTGATGAAGTGCCAAATGATTCCCAGCCAAGTTAGACATTGGGGAACATCATTTATATGACCAACTATACACAGACTCCATGTCCTGTTCTACTCACCCAACATTCCAATGATGTGGTCCTAGAAAACATAAAGTACCACTTACAGAGGGCTAAAGGAGGTATCATAGAAATATTGAATAAAGCTAAAAATGTTAAATTGTAAACCCATTAGATGAAGGAAAATAATGGAAGCTGTAACACTGGGGCAGAGACTGGGTGAAAATCACCTTTTTCCCCACCCCACCTTTGTTGAACATATCACAAGGTTGGTGTTCAAGAGCTTTAGTAACAATAAAAGGTGCATAAAACTGAAAAAGCTGGAGTTATTGAGGAGTGTGGGGATGAACTATTGCCTTGAGGGGCAACTTTGATCAGGAAGAACTAGATGGGTCAGACAGGCTAATTCCCAGGGAGAGAAAGCAGTTAGTGAGAAACTTAAGGTTTGTACTAGATTTCACATAATGAAGAAAAAGGGTCATTCAAGTTTCTTTCTATGACACCAAAGAATATAAGATTTATTTGTTCACTCATTAATTCAACACATACCAATATTTATTCTTTACTGTATAAAAAGTACTTTGCTAGGGTACTTAGGAGAGACAGATGACTAACGTGACAATAATTTAAAAATTTATACACAGAAGAAGCAAGATTGCAGTGGATTCCAAACCAAGAGGATTTTTTTTTGTTTAAGTAAATTCCATAAAAGTCCAAGAGTACTTTTGACCTCATTCACACTTGATGACAGTAACAATCAATAGAACCATTTCTACATTTAAAAAGATTTATTTCACACACCCATACAATGATATCCATTTATGTTTTCCGTCACCTTCGTATAATCTCCTCTATAATCTAAATCCAAGTTATATCTATTGTTACAAAAATGGGAAGTTTTCCAGAATGGTTAGCTAATGTGCAAGGTGAACTAAAACCTTAAGAAATGCCAAATTTTAGTTACAGTGATGATATTTTTCTGAGTAGAAAACCAGGTCTCTTTGAATGAGAATATTTCTGCAATGCTGTAAGAGGCAATCTTGGAGTTAAAGCACATTTCAATGGCTTATAGGCATAGAAAGATAGATTATTTGGAAGACAGAATTTAGGGAAGGTTGAGGTATTAGGGCATTAAATGTGAAATGTCCGATTTCCAATCAAAAGTGTAGTTTATTATATCTTAAACAAGAAGCAGTACAATTAATCAAAGTATGCGCCTAAAGCATCTACATAGTTTTGCGATCTTAACAGTAGCTTGCTTATGCCAGCAGCGAAGAAGCCTGGAGAGCGAGTGGTGATGAAATCAGAAAGATATTTTCCACAGCTTGTTGAGAATTGCTATTTTTCCTTGCAAGAAGTGGTCCAAGGCTTGGAAGAAGTGGTAGTCAGTTGGTGCGAGGTCTGGTGAATATGGTGGATGACAGAGGGTTTCCAAGTCTGCCTCTATAGTTTGAGCAGCATTGTTTGTGCAACATGTGGTCCAGCATTGTCTTGCAAGAGAATTGGCCTGTCTCTATTGTCCAATCTTGGCTGCTTAATGGCAAGCATCCTCATCATTTCATCCAACTTTTTGCAGTAAACATCCGCTGTAATCGACTGACCAGGTTTCACGAAGCTGTAGTGGATAATACCAGCGCTGGACCACCAAACAGACACCATTAGCTTTTTTGGATGAATATTCAGTTTTGGACTGTGTTTTGGCAATTCATCTTTATCCAAACATCGTGCTGAACACTTGAGATTGTCAAAAATAATCCATTTTTCATCACACATAACAATACAGTGTAGAAATGGTGCCTTTATGTCGTAACAGCAAAGAAAGGCAAGCTTTGAGACAATTTCTCTTCTGATGCTTGTTTAATTCACGCAGTTCCCATTTATCCAGCTTCTTTACCTTGCCCATTTGTTTCAAATGGTCCAATATTGTTGGAATAGTAACGTCAAACCTTGCTGCTAATTCACAAATAGGTTGAGATGGATTTGCTTCCACTACAGCTTTCAGCTCATCATTATCCACCTTGGTCTCAGGTCGCCCATGTGGCTCATTTTCAAGATTAACATCACCAGAATGGAACTTCTCAAACCATCGACGTACTGTGCGTTCATTAGCCACATCCTTCCCAAACACTTCATTGATATTTTGAGCTGTCTGTGATGCATTGATTCCACGATGGAGCTCATATTCAAAAATAACACAAATTTTTGACTTATCCATGGTTTCACAAAAATTGCTTTTAAAAATATTTGAAAGATAATTATAAGCCAAACCATGCGTTTGAAAGATTGAGGATGTACTTTCACAATAAAATTAAAACAAGAAGTGTCAAAGTGAAACGTCAGCAATATCAACTGTCAAACTTAATACTTAAGGAAATCAGACATTTCATACTTAATAACCTAACATTTTTTTTTGTCACCCATAAGGGTGTACCTACATAATTTATCTCAAATGCATCCTGTATAGTACAAGCAACTGCTCACATTTCCAGAGGAGAATTATGGAGTGATTTTCATGTGTTTTCATTTACATTAGCTATTGACTAGATACTAAGGCTGGATGATTGTATTTGTTTTATAACACGTGAGTTCAAAGATATATAGGAATCATAGAACTTTACAACTGGAGTAAATAAATATTGGATAAAACAGTTTACATGACTTGCTTAGGATCACACAGCTAGGTAGTGTTAGATATAAAACTAATAATATTAGCTATTTCATATTCTTTGAAACTATAGTTTCAGTGTGTAATTTTCCCAAACCTTTGAACTTACATTTCTCATGCACACTGACTTTAGTTTGGGCAATGCATACAATAGAAAATCAAATTATAGTTCACTCTCTATTAGAACTGAAAGTAAGAATTTCTATATTTAGCTACTCCTATCAAAGTCTACTGAGCGCTTTATAAATTGCCTATTTATTGTGTGCGTGTGCCTTTGACAATGTTCTATGTGTCTTGATAGCTCATATACCTGTCTGTTTTGTGTTTTGTGCACTTCTGTGATTTATTTTCTTCTTTTTTTCCCACTTGCATATATTGAGGCTAAACCACAGAAACAAATTACATTTCATTTATAGGGCAAAGAATAGAAATTTTGCTGCTCTTAATTAGCATATTTTATTTTCAAGATGCTTTATATTTTTAAATTTAATTCTAACATAATCTCACAGTATTAAACAAATAATATTATTCCTAATTCCTGAAATTAAATTACAAAGACAATAAGCTAAGGAGTCCCAACAAGAAGCTTAATATTCAGAAGCATTATGCTTTCTTCTAGAACAAAAATGCTGAGGAAAATTTCCTGATATTCCAATGACATGCAATATGCCTGGTGTAGTGGAAACACTTTCCTTCCCCTTCTCTCACTCCTGCTTCTCTCGCCAAACTGAGACTTATACTCATTTTAAGAAGAGAAGTATGGGCTGTAGCTTGTAACCTACATATACACATAGCTATCAGTGCCAGTACTTTCTCTGAGACTATCTATATGCAAAAAAGTAGGAGTGTGTAAAGTGGTTGGAAATTTTAAGCAGGATTTTGTTATTTTAATGCCATCAAATACTTAGTTTTAATTTACATTTAAGCCTATGTAATTTGTAGACCCTTGTTTTGATTGATCCATAAATCATAGCAAGGCTGGAATAGTTCCTTAGCAAGCATTGCTGCACCCCTGGTGAACACCCATGGACAACCAGAACACCCAGAACTGCAAGGACGATCATGAATCCTTGGTGAAGATGATATGCTATCTATTAATCATCACCATCATTTGGAAACCTCTGGAGAGCTTTCTTCTTTGGGTTAATGACAGCCTGTTTTCTAACTCCACGTTTCTTCTCATTTTTTTACATGTATTTTAATCTTCTAAAACCAAAACTTGTACCTTGCTTTTGAAAATTAGGACAGGAAACTTCTTTGCACGTAGAACTATTTAGTGTTTTGTCAGAATACTGCATCTGAGTAAAAGCTATAAAACCAGCATAAATTTTTATTTTTATGTAGAAAACTAAAGTCTAGAATTTATGTTAAGAAAAATAGCAATAAATCTATAGTCATAGTTGAAGATGTTTTCCTTAGAAAAATGATATAACAAACATACAAAAATAATCCAGCTTATAGAAGAAGTGAATAACACAGGTAATCAGATTGATATGATAAAGATATATTATTTTGAACACGTCGGAATGCACACATTGTTCTCAAATGACCGAAGAACGTTTATAAAATGTACCCATGTTCAAAGACACAGAGGAAACTAGAAATTAAACAAAAAGAGAGTAAATAAACTGTCCAGTAGAAAATTAAAAAACAAATAATCAAACAAACAAACCACTCTGGTATATAACTCTTGGATTAAAAAAGAAATAAAAAGTTAAAACACAGACTGTTTAGAAACAAATGATAGTGAGAACATTATATGTCACAGTTTATGGAATGCAGCCAAAATGGCATTCAGAGGAATTTTTGGAGACTTAAATTAATACATTGGGGAACAAGAAGAAACAAAAAATAATAAATGGACTAAGTATTCAAATCAATAATTTTTAAAAAGAATCACAAAATAAACTTCCACAAGGCCAAAGAAACACACTAGTAAATAAAGAATAAAGCAGACATTAATGAAAGAGAAAACAAAAAGTAAAGTTTATCAATAAAATAAAAAGCTAATTCTTTCACTAAAAATTAAACAAAGTCAAGTGTGATTGAAACAAAAAAGAGAAAAAACACAAATAATCAACTTTATGATCAAAAAAGTGGTCAAAATTAAAAATAATGTTACATTATTTAAAAAATTTATATACATATTTATACCAATATATTTAAAAATAAACTGAAATATAGATATAGTAATGGAGACATAGATTCATAGGTAAATGGTATAAAGATGTCTGGAGTCTCGTATAGCAAATATTAACAGTGGTATCTGAAAGAAAGGGAATGGGCGTTGGAGTGGAGACGAAAAGGAAACTAAGTACTCACATAGCACTGGGGGGAAATGCACAGGAACATATACTCATGTATTGCTTACGAACACTGGTTTTATTAAAATAACAAAGAGAAAGAAATGATACTATGTTGCTTTGCAGACAATAGTTGCTAGATATTGTTGGTACTTAACAAAAAAAATAAAAAGACTTCCGGTTTCTAGTCCAGCATATAAAATGCTTAGAAATCCTCACTTTCACTCTCAAACTAAGAAAAAAGCTGAACAAACTAAAATCAACAACTCTTCTTACATCCATCGGGGAATTCAGGTCACAGGGCAAACCACTTCCCCCAAAATTGGAAGCACAGACAGGCAGATACAGAGAATCACAAGTTAGTGGAGCAGAAGTTGAGGTGCAGAAATATCCTCAAGAACCAGTACCAGGGTAGGAAAACCTAAACTACTTGAAAAATTGCTGAAGGCTCAGTACGAACAAGTCTGAGAGTTAAAATCTCCTGGAAGGGTACAACACTTTTGTAAATTTTGCCTCCTGAGCCCTACCAAGTTCTCACAGTGAAAATCAGAGAAAAGCCCTTTCCTGCTTCCTGCAGGAAGTAAAGGGGATATGTACTCATTATGAAATAATGTCCAGAGCATTCTGTTCTTTTTACCAAGATCTGCCCTCAAGGGAAACTATTTGACAAGAGTGTAACTTACTTACTGGAGTTTTACCGTAGCCTAAGTGATATGGGGGAAGGAAAATACCCATTTCCAGTTCCCTGTAATACAGAGGAAGGGAAATTCCCAACCTTAGTCCCCTTTAGCATCCTTGCCTTATCTAAGGAGTGGGGAGGAGGACTGAAAAGCACTTGTGAAGGTCACATGCCAGGGGCACAAGTTCACTAAAAGGGTGAGACTTATTCATAGGACAACAAAATGTTTCCCTTCTCCCCACGCCTTACCACCACATCAATAAGGCTCCTGGATAATAACAAGAGAACACAACTGAAAGAACTGCATATCTCAGACATTATTTAAGAAAAAATCTTTAGGGAAACTTAAGAAAAACAGGGCAGACAAAAACAAGGGCACCAGAGAAAATTGTAGCCCCTGACACCTGCAACTACAGCAAACCAGAAGCAGAGCTTAACACTTAGCCAGATAAACATCAAACTTCACACTAAAGGCCTATATACCTCAGTTCTTTTCATCCTGTACATCATGTCCAGCTTCCAGCAAAAAATTACAAGGTACATTGAAAGACAAAAAAAGCATAAGTTGAAGAGACTTAGCAAACATTAGAACCACATTCAAATATGGCAGGGATGTTGGAATTATCACACCAGAAATTTAAACAATTGTAATTTACGTGCTAAAGACTCTGGTGGAAAAAGCAGGAGAAAATTCAAGAACAGATAAGTAATGTATGCAGAGAGATAAAAATTCTAAGAAATAATAAAAAAGACATGCTAAAATTAAAAAAACAATGTTATAGAAATGAATATGCTTTTGATGAGCTTATCAACAGAATGGGCATGGCCAAAAAATAAATCAGTGAGCTTGAAAAGAATGTAAATAAAAATGTTCAAATCTGAAATATAAAGATAAAAAATAAATGAAAAATAACACAGAACAAAATACCCAAGAATTATGAGCAAATTACAAAAGCTATAAAATAGGTGTAATGGAAATACAAGAAAGAGGGAAGGGAGGAAGGGAAGAAGGGAGAGGAAGAGAGAAAACAAGAAAGAAAGAGGAAAATTTTCAAGTAATAATGACTGAAAATTTTGCAAAATTAGTGATAGATATCAAACCACAGATCCAGGAAAGTCAGAGAACACCAAGCATGATAAATACCAAAAGTGTCAACATCTAGGCATACTATATTTGAAGTAAAGAAAATCAAAGGCAAAGACAAAATCTTGAAAGAAGCCACAGGGACTAGGGACTCCTTAAAATCTATAGAGGAACAAATATAAGAATTGCAATGGATTTATTTTCACAAACCTTGCAAGCAAGAAAAAAGTGGAGAGAAAGAATTAAAGTATTGAAAGGAACAAAAACTCTCACCAACTAGAATTGTGTACACAATGAAATCTTCCTTTAAAATTGAAGGAAAAATAGGCTTTCTCAGACAAAAAATTGAAGGAATTTGTCATCACAGACCTTGCCATTCAAGTAATGTTAAAAGAAATTCTTCAGGAAGAAAGAAAATAATATAGGTTTAAAAATACAGATCTATGCAACATCACCAAGATAGACCACATTCTCAGCCATAAAATACACCTTAACAAATTTAAAAGAATAGAGATCACACAAATTATGCTCTCAGACCACAATGAATTAATCTATAAATCAATGAATAAAAGGTAGTTTAGAAAAATAAATAAATAGTAAAGAAAACCCCAAAATACATCAAGATTAAACAACACCCTTCTCAATAACACATGGTTCAAGGAAGAAGTCTAAAAGTATTTTTGAATTATATCAAAATGAAAATACAACTTATCAAAATTTGCAAGATGAACTGAAAGCAATGCTTAGAGGAAATTTGTTTCATTAAATGCATATGTTAGAAAAGACAATAGATCTAAAATCAATACATAAGCTTCCACTTCAGGATACTAGAAGACAAAGAGTAAATTAAATCCAAAACACATAAAAGAAATAATAAAAATAAGAGAAGAAATCAATGAGTTCAAAATAGGAATTCAATAGAGAAAATCAGTAAAACCAAAAACTTGGTTTTTGAAAAGGGAAATATAATTGATAAACCTTTAGCCAGGTTTTCTTAGTTCATTTTCTGTTGTTTTTAACAGAATATCTGAAACTGGGTAATGGATAAAGATTTTTAATTTATTTCTTACAGATGTGGAGATTGAGAAGTCCAAGGTTGAGGGGCCACATCTGGTGAGGGCCTTCTTACTGGGTAGAACTCTCTGAAGAGTCCTGAGGTGGCACAGGGTTACATATGGTGAGGGGATGGAGGGTGCTAGCTTAGGTCTCTCTTCTGCTTCTTATAAAGCCACCAATCCCACTCCTTAATAATCCATTAGTCCATTAATCTGTTAATCTATTAATTCACAAATAAATTAATCCACTCATGAGGGCAGAGCCCTTAGGACCCAATCACTTCTTAAAGGCCCTACTTCTCACTACTGCCACATTGGAGATTAAATTTCATCATGAGTTTTGGAGAAAACAAACATTCAAACCATAGCACAGGTTAACTAAGGGAAAAAAGAGAAGAAATATTACTAATAACAGAAATGAAAGCAGGGCGATCACTACTGTTTCTATGAACATTTTAAAATAATAAAGTAATATTATGAACAACTCTATTATTCCTAGATAAAATCAACCAATTCCTTGAAAGACATAATATATAAAAAATTCACAGAAGGAGAAATAGATAACCTGAATAGGCTTATCAGTGTTGAAGAAATTGAAGCAATTTTAATGAATGAATTTCCAAAACAGAAAAGAAAAAGGCTTGATGAGTTCAATGGTGAATTCTACCAAACATTAAAAAAGTGCCCATCAATTCATGAGTAAACTAATAAAATTTGGTATATGTATACCATGGAGTACTACTCAGCCATAAAAAAGATGAATTAATACCGTTTGCAACAATCTGGAAGGAACTGGAGATTATTCTCCTAAGTGAAGTGTCTCAAGAATGGAAAAACAAACACCACATGTACTCACTATTAAATTCTAACTAACCGATGAGCACACATGTGCATAGAGGGAAGTAAAAGTCAGTGAAACTCAACCGGGGCGGGGGGAGTTGGGAAGGGGCAAAAACCTACCTAACGGGTACTATGAACACGATTTGGGTGATGGGCACACCTTTAGCCAGGACTCAAGCATTACAAAAGTGATCCATGTAACCTAAACATTGTACCCCTTTAATATTTTTAAATAAAAAAGAAATTACACCAATTTTCTATAATTTCTTTCAGAAAATAAAAGCAGAGAGAATATTTCCTAACTTCTTGTGTGAGTCCAGCATTATCCTAATACTAATACCTGATAAATACATTACAAGAGAGGAAAACTACAGACCAATATCTGTCATGAACATAGATAAAAAAATCCTCAGTAAAATATTAACAAATAGAAATCAATGATGTATAAGAAGAATTATACACCACGGTGAAGTGGGACTTATTTGAGGTATGCAAAGCTGGTATAACATTAAGAAAATAAATTAACGTTGTTCATCACCTCAACAGGCTAACAAAGAAAAATCATATAATGATAATGATAGACGCATAAAAAGCATACAACAAAATCCAACACCATTCATGATAAAAACTCCAGCAAACTAATAATAAAGAGGGATATCTTCAAATTGATTTTAAAAATCTATACAAAGCCTCCACAGGTAACATCATTCTTAATGATGAGGAACTAGATCCTTTCCCCCTGAGATAAGGAATAAGGCAAGGATGATCCCTCTCACCACTCATCATACTGGAAGACCCAGCTAATGAAATAAGAAAAGGAAATTAAAAGTATAAATATTTAGAAGGAAGAAATAAAACTGTTTTTTCTCATAGATGACATTATTATCTATGTAGAAAAATTCCAAAGAAGTAACACAAAAACCTCCTGGAACTAATAAGTGATTACAGCAAGATTGTGAGATATTGACAAACTGATTCTAAATTTCTTATGAAAAGCAGAAGACCCAGAATAGCCAACACAGTTTTGAATGAGAAACATTTGGAGGACTGACAGTACCTGAATTTAATTCTTACTATATAGAAAGTTGCTATAGTCAAGACAGTATGGTATTGGTGAAAAAAATAGAAAAAAATAGACGAATGGAACGGAATTAATGGCACAGAAGTAGACCAATACAAATGTAGTCAACCAATCTTTGACAAAGGAGTAAAGCCAGTTCAATGGAAAAAGGATAGTTTTTTCAACAATTGGTGCTAGAATAATTGATCAGTCACATGATAAAAAATAGTGAACCTAGACATAGATCTTACAGCTTTTACAAAACTTAACTCAAAATGGATCACTGACTTAAATGTATAAAGAAAACTATAAAGTTCCAGAACATAACATAGGGGAAAATCTAGGTGACGGTTCTTGGCTTCTGCAATGTTTTAATAAAATGTGCAATGAAGTTAACCCAAGGTATGGTGATTGATTTCACAGGCATTCTAGTGGTTGTCCCTTGGTAACTGTGAATTATACTCAATGAGTATGGCAGAGTCTTCAGTAGAGGCTGCAGCTGGAAGTAGTGAAGCAAGATCATACAGCATAGGACAAACGTCCTTTCATTTTATGCCTGTTATATACATATATATCTGTTATTTCTCTTCCTTAGAACTGTCACATTAGTTTCTGATCCATGGTTCAACTAATTCACCATAAATTCTGAAAGGGTAATTTCTGAATGTTTTCTGCAGCTGTTGCAGGTGAGATGGGCATGGCTGTCCTTCAGGAAGTAAACCTTAAAGGGCATGAATAAAAACTAAATAACCCCAGCTTTATACAATAGACCATTAATATCATGTTCCATAAACTTTTCTATTGTGAATTTTCATGACCTAATTTGAGGAAATAATTTCCATAAACTACGTACTCTGTGAAGCACTGCTTAAAAGAAAACTCTCATAAATCATTTAGAAGTATTTTTTAATAAGATGTATTCACTTTTTTCTTATACACTAATATTTTGACTTGCTATAGATTCTCTCTAAAATTTTAGTTTTGTAAAGTTAAAAGTCCCCCCCTTTTTAGCCTCTCTTTATACATAGCTTCCAAATTAAAATTTTCATTTAAATTACTCCTTTGTAAACCAATTCCACTATACCTTTCTTAATGCAAGACAGACAGAATTACATATTATTATAAGGTTACCTATGCACGATGATTTTATACATAAATAGTGAAAATGCTTATGTTTTGCTTCTAATAGCTTATTGATTTGATAAGAATATTTTCTTCTGAAGCACCAGTAGATATGAGTGAGTACATATATAGCTCAGGATGTATGGTTTACCAGGCTGGTTTATTACTAGTCTCCTCTACATTATTTGACTCATTCCATTAAAAAACCTTTGGATTTCAGGAGATATTTCCCCAAAAAATGAATTATTCTAGGTAGCTATTATTTCTTAATTATTTTAAATAGAATTTACACATGTAGATACTGCATATTATCTGACAATAATTTACACTAAGAAATACAGTTTTCTCTGATATGGTAATTTATGACCTACTAAAATCATGATTTGGGAATGCATCCTCCAGAAAAATACTTTGAGTAGTGATCAAGTCAATTGTGCTTTTAAAAGGTCTGAATTAATTGACTAATTAATATTAGCATGCTAATATTAATAATTAATATTAGTATGCTAATTAGTATTAGTATACTTTTCCTCATAACTTTGATACTTTGCATGTAATTTTTTTAATGGCCACACAAATTAAAATGGTATTTTGTTTGGAATTTAGTTACAGAGAGTAGCCAAGTAGATAAGTAACACCTGCAAATGAGTAACCATATTTGTATCAAGGAAGAAGGAAGATAAAATATCAAGTTAAAATGAAATCCTGAAGTAATTGAAAAGATATAAGGTAGTCAGAAATATATTTAAATTTCTTTAAAAATATATAGGAAAATTTAACAATGGGCACTTCTGGAGGAAGTGACTTTGAGCCCGTACTCACAGGTGTTTTTGTGTTTTTAAAAATCAGGAACATGTATTATTTTATTATTTAAAAAATTAAATGTCCATCAAATGTACATTTAAGCAATTATTGGGTCATCATTTGTAAACTTGGCTAGAAATCAGTCTCTTTGAGTATCATGAACCAAAATCTCAATAACACCTAATGAATTTTAACTATGTCCCAGACACTATGCTAAGCACTTTACAGGCATTCTGAACTTAATCTTCACAGTGCCCCCTAAAAGTGTTGGATTCTATTATTATCCTCACTTTTTATATGAGAAACTGAGGACTAGAGTGATTAGAGATTAAGTAATTTTCCTAAATTCATACTGCTGATAAGTGGACAGCTGGAACTTGAACTCAGGTTTGTCTGATTCCAAAGTCCATGCTCTTCCCTATTATGAATATTTGTGTGTGCGTGCGTGCGTGTGTGTGTAGTTATTAGTCATCACTTACTTAAATTAAGGTTATATTTTCAAATACTGAATTCTCTATAAATATGCCTTGGTGCAATCCAAGGTGCTGTTAGTTTTTATTTTGGCAGAAAAGGATCATAGCCTCACATTCTAAATCCCCATCACTCATTCTAAGCAAGAGCTTTTATTTCCTGTCAGAAGTTTTAAGAAGATTCTTTCTCATTAGTTACCCGCCACCCCATTACGTCTTCATGAGTTGAAAGAAGTTCAATTAGTTTATCTACAGATTTACATTTAATAATGCCTTTCCCAGAACATTTGTGAAGGGGAACCCTAAGCTAAGACACTGATGTGTAAAATTCTTCTAACTGATGATGACTCCCCTCCCAATATCCCAAAAAAAGCCCACATGTTTCAATTCCCATAATTTTATGGTCCTGTGAAATATATTATTAATTGAGTATACACAATCAATGTCAGAGATTTTTTTTCCAGGGAGACGGCTCTGTAAGTGAGAATAATATTCAAATAAACAAAAATGGGCAAGGTGTCACTTTATGTGGAAAAGTGGAATGAAAGAGGAGGCTAGGTTACAAAGATAAACCAGTTTTCAAGTTTTTGTTGAGAATCAGGCTCTAAGTCAGTGCTCAGAACGTTTTTGTATCGTCAGGATCAATGCTTAAAGGAAGGGGTTCTAGATAAGAGATAATATAAAAGTTTCTGTAATTTAAACCTCATATAATTTACAAATATTATGCCTATGAATGAAGCTTTCCTGTTAGAAAGTATCACAAAGGCTATTTTCTTTGGATAACTGCTTTGTTGTTAAGCTAGGCATACAAAAATATCTTACAAAGAAATTCTTTTTGTAACTGAGAAGCAATGAGCCCAGAGGAGTTTGTACAGAGAGCATGGGCTCTGTGACCGTGATATTGTAGCCTCCATAAATTCCAATGTGTCCTTCTTTTATCTATAAATGATTTGAAGAAAATAGTTGACTTCTGCCAAATATGAATTTTCAACTGCAATTCAAAAGCTTAACTGCTCTGTTGAAGCAATTTATCAGAATAGTTTGGTCCATAGGAACAATGGGTTGTTCAAACGGGGTATACAAATTATTAATGAAACTTTTCATATAGAAAGCACCTGGTTCAGGTCGTAAGAGCATTTCTAATTTATGGCACTGATTCACTAAAATAGACAAAAGGGTTTGAGATCATCGTTTAAATGAGGCTTCAGTAAAATCAGAAAACTTGTGGAGTTGGAGGTAGTAAGGATGGTTCAGACCATTTAAGTAGGGTGAATTTTGCCAAATGTGATCCCTTAGTCTCCAGACATGAGTTGGGCCAGGTTTTCTCAAAATGAGCTCTGTGTGCAGACATATTTGATGAGTGATTTATATTATACTGTGTTCTAAAAGACTCACAATTTGCATTAGCATATTAAAGGCTTTGAAAAATCGTAACACAAAGAAGCCTGATTAAGTTTGCAACCAGTGTTGCAGGGAGCAATTAAGAATGTCCATGCATCTCCAAAATTGGGAAATCTGACTTGGACAAAAAAATATGGTAATGACATTTTTTACTATTATTCAACTTCCTAGTAGGGAACATCTTCCTTTGAGATTTAGTTGAAATCTTATAGTGGGAGGTTATTGAAATAAATAAGGCACTTAAAGATCTTTTGAGGAGGCAATGATGGAAAATTTAGCTTTAGAAAGAGGACAGAGAGGACTCCTTGACTAACTGCCATAAAGGTATTAGGTGTGAATTTCTATAGAGTCTACAAGAAATCCTGAAGTCTTTTTCTATTAGGAAAACTGTAAGTATATTATATTATGTGACATGGCCTCCAAGATTTTTCTTTGTAAGTAGTTGCCCAATTGTCATGAAAATGATGTGCATTCTCCCTAAGGAAAATTATGATCAATCAACATGCTTCTGAGTGCAGAAAAGTGCCCTGGCCAGGATTCAGGCATCTTTAAGATATAGCTCAATTTCCGCAAGATGTAGCTTAATATTCTGAGTGATTTACGTCCAAGAAATAGAACGCACGGCCATCACCTACTGATGACTTCAACAATATGTACATTAACTGAAATTTCTCAGCTTGAGAATATATATATATATACACACACACACACACATTTATATATATTAGTATCTTCTCCACACATTTTATTGTCTCAATAAGGCTGCCTGAAATAATCAAAGATGGACTAACTTAATAGTTCTCAGTTAACAACCTATCACCTCCAACCCTCAAAAATAATATTTTGAATGTGATCATTATCTTCACCTCATCTAAAGTACTGCCTCATCTAAAGAGTTATCTGCAATTAAACATTTTGTAGATTAAAAATGAGGCATAATATTACATCATCTGTGCCAGCTATGTCACCACTACTGTTGATACTGAGAGATATAATCCTCTGTGTTCTGGTACGTAAGTACCTTGAGTTAGTCATGACACTTTAATTCTTACTTGGAATCCATTTGGTTTTACAATTTGTGGAAGGGTAGATATTATATTAAGGAAAGAGAATAAATGTGTACTGAGATATTTAATGAATGTTGGGATCATCCCCAGGGTTTGGATAGTGTCAACTTTCCTTAAGAACATGCACAATAAAGTTGGATGGGTGAGATTGTAAATTTCTACTGTACCATAAAAAATGATTAAAAAGAAATCCACTGATCCAGATCTCATGTCATGTACCACTTTTTATTTAAAAGTTTGTCTTTAAAAATATCTAACAAAATCTACTCAGTTGTGGCATGGTAGTACCTTTGAAAATTGAAAGGGAGAAGTACTGCTACTCATTCATAAGCAGTGAAAAGTTATTGTCAAAATGGGAGGAGGTTTAGCTAAACTTTCTGCAAATTTTGGAGCACAGAACTTATTAGTTTAAAATACCAAAATATTCTGATATTTTTCTTTTCAATTTTTTCTGTTTTTCTATTTCTGTTTGTTTTTAAACAGGATAGAATCCAAATCAGTTCTGAACACTGAGGTGATAGACTGAGAAAGGCAGGAACAATACACATGAAATCATGAGACTACTAAAGCCCATGTAAGCTAAGCGTGCCTTTTTACCTATGAAACTAAAGGCCGGTGGCATCAAAAACCTGTCAGGATTGTGACAGAATCAGAATTAGAATCCAGACTTCCTCATCCCTGGTATAATGTCTTTCCCTTATCAAGCTATATCCCCAATGTGCCTACCTAGTATTAATATTTTGTTAATTTATTTTTCTCAAATTTTAAATTTATGATGATTGCTTTCTCATTCCTAAGTCAAAATTGTTGTGTTTTCTTCCCTCTGTTTTTATCACAGTTCAGACTAAAATATAACATATAAGAGGGCACATCACACTCAGTGGATCATTTACTTTTGTCTCCAAAGCAACATTTCCAACTCAGTTCCTAGCCACGTGGACCTCTCTATAGTGCTGCTTGAATACTCCCACAGCATGGTGGCTGACTCTCACTAGAGCAAGTGATCCAAGAAAGAGCAAGGCAGAAGCCACAATGTCTTTCATAACTTAGCCTCAATAGTCACACACTGTCAATTCTGTAATATTCTATTGGTTATCCATGTCAGTCCTGTTCAATGTGGGAGGGGAGCACACAAAGAGATAAATACCAGGAGGCAAAAATCATTACTAGGAGGTCATCTTGGAGACCGGCATGTGGTTAGACCTGCTGTCTCCCACTTACTATGATAGTAACTTCAAGTAAAAGGTAGTTAATAAATATTTCTACTTTGGAATTGGGTCCATGAGGCTGAACTATTTATGGCCTTTATATACCAAATTCTTCAGACTCAAATAATCCATTATTTAATTTGGAGTTGAAATGGATAAAAAGATTTAGATTTTGTATAAAGAAAACTGGGGCCACTACTAAAAAATAGCAAAGGAAATGACTACTGACAGTTTCCTTTCCCTATTATTACTAATAGTAATATTTATTTCTTACCGAACACCTACTATGTACCAAGTTGTAGACTTCCACCAAAATAAGCAGAAGAAAAACCTTTAGCAAGTTTTGTTACTGAAATATAAGAAAACAATAACAACACTAATATTGGCTAATTTCATCCTTAATCTGTAGTAGACAACTTTATAAACTATTAAAGAATAAAAGCACCAACTCTGAATCACAGTACCCCTTGACATACATTACATTAAATGACTATTTCTATTTGGCTTCAAACTGCATTTCAATGTATTGTTTTCAACTACCTTAACTTCAACAAACCAAGAAAGTAGAATCAAAATCAACTAATGATCCCTCCTCCTACACTGGCTCAGCAGTAGGGAGTCACTCTAGATTATGCCTGAAAGCACTTTATTGAAGAAAAAACGTGGCAGAAAGAATCCATTCTTTTTTGGTGTACAGATCTATGTGCTCCACTCATTGTAGTGGTTTATCATCTCATTATTTTGGATAGAAAGAGTAAGTAATTGCCAACATATAGAGAACAATTTATTATTAAGAAACAAGAAATTCCATCTGAGAAAAAAATAATGTAGGATATTTATCTTTCTTTTAAGTTTAGGTCATTTCTTAGTCATATGCATGCACTGCGTATTTGTTACTGGTAAGTGTTCTTTGCCTTTGGGCTAATTACAAATAGAGAGAATCCTATGGGGAAAACTAGAAAAAAACTGCTGCAGTGTTTTGAAAGAGATCCCAGATTGACAAAGAAAGTAATTACTATATAAATGCTCAAGTGAGGTGTATCAGTTTAGTAGTAATACCACAGACTGGGTGGCTTAACAAACAGAAATTTATTTTCTCAAAGTTCTGGAGGCTATAAGTCCAGGATCATGGTGTCAGCAGGGTTGGTTTCATTCTGTGGCCTCTCTCCTTGGCTTGCAGATGGCCAAGTTCTCACTGTATCCTCACATAGTCTTTTCTCTGTGCATGCATCCCTGGTGTCTGCATGTCCAAATTTCCTCTTCTGATAAGAACACCAATCAGATTGGCTTAGGGCCCACACTAATGGCTTCATTTTAACTAATAACCCCTTTAAAGGCCTTATCTCCAAATACAGCCACATTCTGAGGTGCTTAAGGCTTAAACATGTGAATTTTGGGGCAACACAATTCAACCCATAGCACCAGCTATGACAAATTGAGCTATTACTGTGACTGTCAGTCCTAGTTAGAGAGAAAAGGCATAAGATATATACACCTAAAATATGAAGTAGCATTGCTACCTTACAAAATCCAGGCAGAGCCCTACTCATGGCCTATTTATAACACCTCTGGAATCTTAGAATTTTTAATCTGTAGCAGAATGAAAACACCATTTTGTAATACAGCTCTTTTTCAATATTCAGACTACTTTCTCAAATACAGGGGTCAGAAAACTATGACTACAGGGCACATCTAGCCCACCTACCATTTTTGTATGGCCAGTGAGCTAAGAATAGTTTTTACATTTTTAAGTGGTTGGGAAAAAATCAAAATGGATATTATCTTGTGACACATGAAATGAAAATCATAAGAGATGCAAATTTTAATGGCCATAAATAAAAAATTATTGGAGCACAGCTACATTCATTCACTTCCATACTGTTTATAGATACTTTCCCACTAAAACAGCAAGTTTGAGTAATTGTTACAGAGACTATATATATGCCCCACAAAGCAAAAAATAAAAAATTTACCATCTAGTCCTTTACAGAAAAAGATTGTTGACTCTTACTCTAAATACAACATTTCACAAAATGTTCAGAGTTCAGGCAATCAGAGTTTTCCCAAAGCTCAATGAATGTTGCATTCAAAAAGTACATAAACAAATTGACTACTTATGCTTCCATGTTAAAGTGCATTTCCCACAGAAGCATGTATTAAATAGTGGCTAGATTCCCAAATTGCCAACAAAAGCTTATTTAAACCGCAATATATACATGTGAACTGGGGTTTTGCACATATTTTTCCAGTTGCCTCAGCTACTATTAATCATTTCATTTTCCTTTTGCAGAAATCCCTACACTTCTAGTTTTTATCCCTTCATTGCTTCATTTAGTGCTGACTAGACCTATGGCATGCTTGTAGCTAGAAGAAACATCTTCAACCCTTCTATCCATGAATCATCCTGGGTGGATTGAATGCTCACATGAATGACCCATCCTACACTCTCCTCTCTAATGACCTTCACCCCACCTCAATTATACACTAGAGATATGGTCACTGCTGTGGTTTAAATGTCCCCAGTGCAACATGGTTGAGAGGTGAATCCTAATAAGAGGTGATAAGGTCATGAGGACTCTTCTCTCATGAATGGATTAATGTCACTATTACAGGAGTGGGTTAGTTATCATGAAAGTGGGCTTGTTATAAAAGTGAGCTCAATCCCCTCTTGCTTTCCTACTCTCAAGCTCTCTTGCCCTTCTGCCTTCTGCCATAGGATGAGGGAGTGCAAAGGCCCTTGCCAGATGCAAGCACTATGCTCTTCCCAACCTCCAGAACCATGAGCCAAATAAACTTCTATTGCTTATAAATTATTTATCCTCTGGTATTGTTACAGCAACACAAAACAGACTAAGACAGTAACCCATCTTTAATAAGCCCTGAACACCGTCTGACAATCTCATTATGTTTTTCTAATCAAATGATTATCCCAGTCTCTTTAATTCTTCAACCATCTCCTCATTTCCCTTGCTCCTTTTCAACAGATGACTTGACTTACAATTAACAGAGAAAATAGAAGGTATGAGATATGTGCTACAGCGGCCTATTCTTATGCCCCACATTTGGTTCCAATCTTTCTAGTAGCCTGTAAAAAGTTGATAAATTCAGCAAGTTATAGAATTTACAATGTTTGTATGTTTTTGTAAAAAGTAACCATCCAAAGGAGAATTTATTCTCCTGAAGAGGAGATGATAAAACAAAATGTTTGGCATAGCTTGAGCCAGCTCCTTAATGACAAATACTTGGTTTTGCTCATCTTTTCAGTCCCATACAGTGCCTTGTGCATAGTACAAGATTAATTCTGTTTGTTAATTTTATAAATATGAAAAATTATATTTACCATCTCATAAAAGATACAGGCTATATGCAGTGTGGAGTAATTTTAAAAGTAAATGCACTAAATATGTTTCAAGTTATAGAGTCTCAAAACTTTAGCATAAAACTTAGCTTAAAAATAATGACTTACTTTAAAAGGATTATGCTATTGAGACTATAAGCGAAAGGTGGCCACATGACCTCCAAAAGTACTATTTGTGAAGTAGTACCACACAAGCACAAAGGGGCTCAGAGGTATGTTGGGAACTTTGGATCATAAAAACCATATAATGCCTTTGTGTCATAATTTAAGTAAATGTTTTTTCTAAGGAAAACAAGCATATCAAGGGAAAATGGGAAAATCCATATAGCCTTAACGGTCACTCATATTATCTGTGATTTATCTTTTTTTCATTTTGTTATGACAAAATATATTTATTTTTATCTTAAAGAAAACTATGAATTTCAAGCATTGGAATTTACAGTAAGAGAACAATAATTCTCTAGTCAACATTAATTGGTATTTTACAAAGTAACTTATGAAAGTGTGATAAGATACAATAATAAATTATTAATAATCACATTTAATTGACATATTTTGTGAGAGGCACAAGATTATCCATATGTTTTGACTACTTATTTCTGAAATTCTGTCAAGGCTATTTGAAAAAGTATATATTAATATGTTAGTAAATATATATGTATATATATTTTTTTCTGGTTCAAAATGAAGTCTGCTTTAGTCTGTTTCCGTGCTTTCTTTACAACTAACACCACTTAATTCTCCCCAAGTTCTTTATTTCTATCTCAGATGTTCTTTTATTTATATTTATTAGTTAAAGGTAGGATAGAATCAGGCCAGGGTAATAATAATAAAGTAATGATAAAAATAATAGGTAATTTCATTTACTACTTAAAATGTGAAAAGAGACTATAATAATAACTTTGAAATAGTGCTAATACATTATGATAGGATTTAAACTCTGCAGAAATAGCCATAAAGGTTTCAAGAATTAGTAAACTGCCACACCACATTCCTAGCACATTTCACACTAATTAGGATGTAAAATATAACATTCGGATTTAATTCCCATGAAGATCCTTTAACAATATGTTTGTACTAACTATATTAACTTTTAACTACTATCACTTTGGGAATAAAAACTCTTGGCTGCATTAATTCCTTAAAGTAGGATGCTTAACTTGCATTACATTTTCATCTTACATGTTATAATATTTGAACTGCTGACTTGATGCTTTTTTAAATTCAGCATAATATACAAATCTACTTTTGAGCTACTATAAAGATCATTCCTTTCCAAGATATTTATACCAACGTCATCACGTTTAAGCAAAAGAAATCCAAACTAATTTGCCAAAAAATCTTTCATGAAACTGTTAGTTGTATCTCATATCATAGAACATACTAGTGAGCTATAATCTTCCAGAATGCAAGAAACAGAGTATAAACCAAGACTTTGGTAAGTTCAAAGGTTGACAGAATGTACGAGTCAGAAAGGACCTTAAAGATCAGCATGTATCCGACATAGCTTCTAGACAGGGTATTTGATTTATATTTTAGTATCATCCCTTAATGCCCAGAAGTAGTTGTCTAATTCACCGTTTCAAAGTGTGTAGGTGCTGTGTAGGAGAAAGCAACGGCAAGGGAGAGTGAGAGGAAGTGTGCACTGAGCATAATTCAAAACACTTTGAACTTGAGTCATATGTCTGGGGCTACCTAGATGTGTGACTCTGAACCAATCACCTTATCACCCTGAATTTGAGTTTTTCATCTGTGAAATGGGCATAATGATACCTCTGCTGGCCAATTTATAGGCTCATTGAAGATTAAATGAGTTTACGAATACATGTAAAAAATGCTTTGGCAACTATAAAAAGCTGTGGTATAAAAAGACCACAGTAACAGTTAGGTAATCCCAAGGACACTTTGTATTAAAAAATAAAATAAGTATGTGCTAGCTGAGCAATGATTGGGAAAAGAAATTGCTGGAGAAAGTGTTTCTACCAAAATTATTAAACAAGAACTTGGCCTCTGAAACTTAGAATCAGTTCATAACACATCTTTTTTCACTAAGCTTACTTCTTCAGATTGTACTTATTATATACTGTAACTTGATTTCTGGAGGACAGTGACTGTGGCTGTAGCCCATACCTCTAGGGTGGCTTGTGCTTTATAGAGATCTTTGTAAAAATATCTCCTCTGCCTGACTCCATCTTATTTGTACACGTGAAAATTGCTTTGGTAGCAAATTATATTTTGCATTAGCTGAATTCCTATCCTTCTCACTAAAGCAAGAATTAATTTGATAACTGACAGGAGCTGGGAAATAGTATTTGCCTTGAGTCTTTTTTAATCTTGGTTTTGAACTTTTCTTCACTTTAATGAAGGTCATAAAAAAGCCTGAAATAAAGGTATGTATTTTGTCAATATTATAATTAGGATTCTCCATAAATGTTCTGTTTTCTTGGGCTTTCATTCAGGTTTTCTTTGAATGGAATAATAGTTTCATATGCTCTATATTTTCATGCTAAAATATTTATTCTGTGTAGTGTTTTTTCTCATTCCCCCTTTTATAATAATTGATGCCAAACTGTAGTCAATTGATTACAATTATTGGCATCTATGCACGAAGATCTAACCTAGGGGTTCTGGGGCGGAGAAGCATGTCCTCAAGTGAGTATAATCCAATTAGAAGAAAAAATTATCTGAAGCTTAGGATCTAGTCCTGTTAAGTTTGGTTGGGTATTAATATAGTTGCTGATACAAAGTCAAAACAACTTTTCCTTAGGCCTTTGTTAAATCATATGTCTTTGCCAATTCATGCAATTCTGTTATAGGTGGTCACTTCTGCCTCCAAAGTACCTTGTTACCCTGGGACAGTTTGTCTTCTCTGAAGTGGCATCTAAGGATAGATAGAATAGATTCAAAGACCTGAAATTCAACACAATAATACATTGACTTAACAAATAACTGTTAGTTGTATACTTATACCAAACATTATACTAAACACTGGGGAATCATCAGTAAATAATACAGACATATACTCTGCCCTTGTGAGCTTAAGTTCTAGTGGAGAAGATGGATAGTAAATTAACAATTTAAAATATAATTACAGTTTGTAATAAGAACTATGAAAAAAGCAATGATGTTGTTATAGAAAATGATGGGTAGGGGTTACTTTAGATGGGCTGGTTAAGAAAGGCCTCACTTGAAGAGGTTAAATGTATGTTGAGACACAAAAGAGCCAGCTATGCCATGTGAAGCACCTGCAGAAGGAGAAAAATTCAGCAGTGCCAAAGGCCCTAAGCAGCAGTGAGCCTAATGTGTTCAAGGAACTGAAAGAAAGCTAGAGCGTAGGAAACAAACGGTAAACTAGTATGAAATGAGATTGGGAAACAAGCAGGAGCCATACCAAGCAGAGCTTTGTAGGTCATAGTGAGGAGTTTGGATTTTCTTCTAATTGTAATGGAAAAACCATTTTTAGACAAAGGAGTGACTTAATCTGATTTATAATTCAAACAGATCTCCTATTTGGAGAATGGATCAGAGAAGATCAGATCAGAAATAGAAGCATAGATGCAAGGAAGCCATATGAGAGACTACTTAGATAGTCCAAGCTAGAAATGATAGTTGCTCAGACTACGTTAGTGGCAGTAGAGGTGAAAAGTTGTGACCAGAGTGAAGATATTTTTCAGAGGTAAAACCAGCAAGACTTGGTGATGAATGAGATATGGTCTACAGAGTGAAGGAACCAAAGGAATCACAGAAGCCTTCTAGATTTCTGTCTTGATCAACAGGGTGAATGGTGCTCCCACTTACTGTAATGAGAAAGAAAGGCAGGAATAGGGAAAAATCAAGGACATTTTCTGATAAATTAGAGATGCCTATGAATCATCTAAGTAGCAAAGTAGGTAGTTGCACATACAAATCATACTCAGATAACTTTAAGGTGGAGCTAGAGATTTGGATCCCATCAACATATAGACATTTAGAACTGAGAGAATGAAGGAGATCACCTCAGAGAGGAGCCAGCCACCAGCTTGAATGACGTTCCTCAGAAGTGTGTGTGAAGATATTCTTGGAACAACTGACACCTGCAGTATTCTGATGATCATGCTACCATGTAGACCAACCTTTTTATTACTTTGCCAAAAGCTATTGTTGAAATGTTTCATAAACAGTCAGTCAATGCTCATAGCTTAAAAAGTAGAAAAATTCACTTACCCAGTTTCATCAATGCAATGCCAATAATCAGTTTCTTTTACTTTTTATTTTATTTTAGAGTTTCTAAATTAACATTATCTTTTCTTATTTGATTGAACCAACTGGTAGTTTTGATGTGCTACAGCTACAGAAACACATTGATTTTAGCTTAGACCTCCTCAGAACCTAGGCTTTAGGAGGTGGGTAGGTCAAATATTTTTAAAAAAGGAAGATCACTCTCTCTATAACTTAATTTACAAGCTCTGCAAGTAAGTGATTGTGCTCTATGAGATCTCACATGATTTAAACTCGGATACTTATGGATCCACATGATAATTAAGATATGTTCATGTCCTTTCCTACAAAGGTTCCCAGATTTATACTGCCAACAATAGAAGTTATGTTTTTCCAGGGGAAGGTCAACATCTTTGGCATTTCCTCCATGCTATGGTTTGACAGATAATATTCACTTTTGTTTTTGTTTTAAAAAGAAGTTTAAAACAAGATCTAATTTGAAATAGCTGGCTTACCTCAGTGAGGTAGCAAGATGAGTTTTTTTAAATGCTGCTTTATAGTGATTTATTTATTCTTTTGTTCATTAAAAGTTTTTCTCATTCTACAGATGTTTTAAATTTAGATTACTTTCTCCATCTCATTGAGCTTTAACATAAGGTACCTCAGCATGATATAGCAGAAAGAGCAAGGACTTTGGATACAGCAGACCTGGTTCCCTATGTGATACTAATGTTATCTCCATTTTACAGATGAGGAAACTGAAGAACAAAGAAGTAAAGTAAGTTATCCAATGTTACACTGCTTGTAAGTGGCAGAGCCAGGATTTCAATCAAGGAAGTCTGAGTCTGGTGTCCATGGTATTAATTGGTAGGCTCTACTGCATCCAGTTGGATACTATTATGACTATCTCTGATAGTCCCTGAAGTAGGTAGCTCTTGCTCAAAATCACATACCATCTCAGAAGACAAAATCATGACTTGATCCTACTCTCACCAATGCATGATCCCTGTTCCAGTACTCTTTTCACAATATCAATCTGCTTCCCATGAAAGTGGAAATACATGCATGTAAAATACACTTTGTTTAAAAGTTTAGAGTAAAAAAAAGGAATTACATTTAATAGTCTAACCACTAGAATGTGATGGGAGAGACTTAGACCCTTGTAGCTGAACAACTTAGCAGAATTAATTGCTCTCCTGAAATCGCCTGAGACCACCACCACGAAAACAAACTGTTAAAGCAACAGAACTACGCAAGGTCGGGTTACCATAATGGGCATAGATGTCAAAGTAATAACGGAATGGGATAGAGAGGGGACTGAGGTGGAAACACGAAATAAGGTCTGGATATAAACCTGCAGTTGGGAAGAAAGCCCTTCAGGGTTTCACATACCCAAACTCATCTGAGCTCTCCTCCACCTTTCCTTCCCGGAATGCAGGTTCATTTCTTCCTGAATCCTATCAGGAAAAGAAAGACAATTGAATACTCATCTTTATCTTTCCACCAACACCATTTCCAAACACACACACACACGCGCACACACACACACACACCCGTCTTTAAAATGTTGAAGGTGCATATTCCTGCTGAAAATCTGCTCTGGAAAAAAATCACAACCACTTAAACAGAGCTTTCTAAGTGTCTCTCTCAATGGTTATTTTCATACTTGCACTTGGAATAGTTTCAAACTCTTTGAGACATTTCTTGATGAATATGAACATTTTCCTACCTTACTTTATGCATCTCGATAAAATGCAAGCTTTTGATAAAATCAACTCAAAAATAAATGTGATACATGCCAAAATGAAAGCCATTCAAAACAATAAAAGCAAAAAATCACATTTCCATGAGCCTCATATCATTTGGTGCTTTTAGATCACTAACGAATGTCTAAATCTTTAAATGCACCATATGATTGCTGGCTAATTTGTGTGATGAGAAAACATTATAAAGTCTAAATATATTATTTGCCTTGACCTATATACCTCAGCCATCGGTCTTAACCCTGGCAATATTACTGTTAACTGTTTTTACAATTCATCTGACTGTCCTTCCTTTTTCCTGATTCTAAAGTGAATTATACTACTAATGTTTTAAATTAAAAAACACTAAAACCCTACCCTTATAGTAAAATGTAATACTCCAAATTCCTCTCTCTCTGTCTTTCTCTACACATAGGTGTGTGTGTGTATATGTGTGGGTGTGTGTGTGTGTGTGTGTGTGTGTCCCCAGGAGTTTCTAACTACTGGTTTCAAGTTTGAATGTCAATCTTTAAGGACTTAAAAATATTTATAAAAATAAATTGCCTCCCCACATTCTGAAGAATCATTGTCTCAAAAAAGAGTGTAGCTTTGGGTGTGAATGGAACTTTTGAACGACTTGGAGTTGATGCCCAATTGCTACCTACACTATTCAGGTATTGTTGTATTGTCAGGAAGTAAAGAAAAGATACACATCTTTCAGACTTCTATTTGCCTGAAACAGGAAAGGCAAATGTGGCATCAAGAACAAAAAATGGCCTACACAAAATAAAGTGTTGACAATATGTGGAAATGCAAGTGTACAGAGATTATGCTTCTTTTCGTTATTTTTTAAGAATGTGCATAAATAGAACTGTCATATATGCCACTCTCACTAGGTGAGAGCCTAAGTTGCAGCCCAAGTCTGTAACTATAACACAAAGTATTATATTTCCCCCACTGAATTTTGTATCTTAATATGGGAAATATCTCTCTCATGAAAATATATTTTGCACTCCATTAAATGTAATTGCACTGTATAAAATTGCAAGTGGCACAATTTGGTATTTTGATTCTTATAATTATGTCTTTAATTCACCTATAATTATTATATAAATGGTGTGATATTAGGTTCTACTTTTATTTTCTGCTAATACATAGCTGGTAGTCCACAAAACACTTCTGAATACTCCATCATTTCCTATGGCCTCTTTTAATAAATACGTAACTCTTGTCTTTCTCTGTCACCCATTCTTTGAGATTCTGATATGGTATTGCCCACCCATTCTCACTGTGAGTTTGGTTGACTATTATCCTTTGTATTATCCTTTGTATTTCCTAATACAAAGGAAAGATAATACTTATAATTTTGGGCACCATGGCTAATGAGAATGGAAAGTGATATTTAGGTCCAGAGATCACAGTACCTCTTTTTCAGCCACAGCGGAAGTGCTTTCTCTTCGCCGCCTTCTTAATCGGCCAGTTCTGGGATTAAGTGGGTTCATCTGGAAGTTTATTCTAATGATACCCTGATGCCAACAAAAGAATATGTGAAATCTGCTTTAAAACATATAAGAACCATAGGATACCTCTCTCAATTTCCTAAATTTTCTAAAATTCATATATACATATATATATATATATATATATATATATCTGATATAGAAACTCAAAAATGCATGTTTTCTAAGTAGAAAGACTTGCTTAACAGATTTATTAAAATAGAAGGGAAAATATTTCACCTTTGTTGGTAAACTTCTCACACTGTGTAATCAAAAACAGTGATGAAAATTTTCTTCACACTATTTTGTCTGCAAGTCAGCTATGTTTGTTTTTAATTCTATTCTCTAGCACTTCTCTTTATCAACCATAAAAAACAGCAATTGTTGGCATTTCTGTTTCTCATGGTATAGAGTATAATATCTCAGGAAAAATGAGAATGATTAAGACAGTTTATGTTCAAGATACATATTATAGATATCATTAAAGAGTGAAAAAGTAAACCACAACACTGAACAGGAAAAAGCTTTGCCAAGTAGTTTGTCTCAGTCAAGCAGAAGAGGCTGACAACTGCATTGAGAATTTGTCTTAACTAAAGTCCTTTTACCTGATTTTAAGGAAATGTTTAGACAAAGTAAATAACTAAAAAATCTACATTTAAACTCACCAATGTGCTTCATCTTTTATAAGGAGATTTTTAAAACAGGTTTGATTGTCTACATTTACAGGAACTATGTATGAAAATCTAAATGGTATTCATTCATCTACTGAAGTCACTTACAGTCAAAATATTTAAAAATATCTATGTCGGCCTAGGATTTTAGTATAGCAATATCTTGGTATATGGAAATAGATTCAATGTATCACAATGTAATTTTCCTCACATAATTTGTTCCCCACTATTTTTCCTGCTGGAATTGTTACAGGCATTTTAAAAGCCAAATTTAGAGGGAGTTTTGTGGACTTCCTAGACTGATATTTTTCAGAGGAAATTTTTCCGAGAAAAACAAAAAGGAAATAAGGCAGAAAAAAAGTAAAAATCTAGTCACACATTCATGACATCTTTTTTTCTTCCTGAGGAATATACCTAAACTTTACTTGCATTTTTCTTGCCTGATATCATTACCAAGAAGAGTCAGTTTTTAGGCATTGTGGAATTTAAACTTTATCTACTATCAATTTTTCCATTTTCTCGATTTAGTTTCCAGGAAATTCCCCTCAGGTATTGCCTTCTGTCTTTGCCTGGTCTCTAGACCCAGGTGATTTTTGTGTCTTGGCCCTGAGATTCCTCCTTAGACTACAAATGGCTCATAAGGGCTTAGTCTACACTGCTTTAACCTTCCCTAAATTCGTTATGCCTATCAATCCGTTCAGGGAGTTACTGTTGCTCCCATCATTTCTTTTCCTTAATCTATCAGGGCTCATACTAAGCAAGTGGTAAATAATTGGGTCACCTCTTTATTATATATAATTCACCCAGTATCGTCAGCTATCACCAAGAAAAATTATATTTTAGTTAAACCAGTAGATTATATCTTCAGTCTCCCTCCGCTCTTACCAAATGCCAGGATCGTCTTTCAACTGTCACCAGTCTAATAGGAACAGCCCCCTTTATCAAGTTTCCTGCCCTAATCACATTCTCATTGGTCAATAAAATTTGACTGGCACATGTTAGACCAAATGAAGGTTGATTCTGATTTTTGAACACTGCCCCCTTCTGGAAAATTCCTAACCACCTCCCGGAATGCAAATAGCAGCAACCAGGTGACATACAGGACAGCAGGTTAAATTTGTACTTCAGATAAACAATTGATAACTTTTAAGTCTAAATATATCTTATGAAACATACTGGATATACTTAGACTAAAATATTAACTTTATCTGAGAGTCACATTTAACTGGGCACCCTGTATTGTTAGTCACTAAATTTGACATTACTATTTGCTTAAGATCTATCTTTTAAAAATTTATACTTCATATTGCAATTTCCTAATGCTTCAACAAGGAGTATATATAACTTCAGTGCAAACATTCAGGAAAAGAGGCTTTATTCTTGGTAGGTTTATCTGCCATCATAATTATCTTCCCTGTTAACCCCTTCTCATCCCAGCCACCACTTTTATCACAGGAAGGATAAAGGAGAAGAGAGATTGGAGATGAGGGATGAGGAGCTCTGGCCTGGTCTAAAAACTTATATTGAAATCACCTTCACTAAACATAGAGAATGGGAAAATAATCTCTCTCAAGAGGTCTTAAACTCACTGAAGGAATTTTTTTCATATCTAATAGTAAAGACCATAAAATAGATGCAGGCAAAGACTTATAGTCTAGGGGAAGAGTTTAGGGCCTAATTACAGGACAGAATTCACCCAGAGTCTAGCACATAGTTAACCCAAATATAATTTAAATTTTATTATGAGTGTAGTGAACCTAGTAATCATAAAGGATAAAGAAATCTTTAGTTTCTGTAGCTATTTTAAATTTCTCAATGTGACTATTTGTTTACAGTACTTACATTTTTAAAAAGGTTTTCATTTCAAATTTGTTGTCACGTCTATCTGACTTTACAGTAAAGCTCTGAGGTGGGCAAGAGCTATTGTCAGATTTACAGATTCAGGAAACTAAGGTTAATTGATTTAACCTAGGTCATAACATTAACAGATGTCTGAGCCAGGATGAATATCTGTCTTCTGATTATAATTGTGGTGCTCTTTCCAGTATAGTATTTTTACCTAGGTAACTAACAGGTGTGCCTCATTTGGGGCACTGCAATTCTTATTCAGTGGCATTTTCAAGGACTGGCTTGGGGGGGTTTCCCATATAATTCCAACAGCAGCTCCAAATAAATAGTCTCAGAAAATAAAAAACAGTTTGCTTGCCTTCCATATGCAGTTTCGAGAAAAATTCTTTAGTCCTCTTGCAGTCAGAATGCCACACACCTACTTAAGCACCTCCTACAGTGAAATTCTGTAACAGCCAATTACCTTGCTTATGTTTTGTATTTTTCTTCTTTCCAAACATAACCAGGGTATGTCAAAATACAGTTGTTCAAAATTCTGTAATAAATTCTGAGTTTGAAAGTATTGTAGACAGGTATTTAAAATACTCTGTAATTCATATAAAAGGTCATGCCCATTTTATTACTATGGAATTTAGAATGTCTTGGGACAGAGAAGACAGTAAGTGAATACCATAAAGCCATGTTCTCAAAATAAAAAGAGAATCCACAGTGGACCAATACAAAATCGTTTCCTTTAACAATACCTGACAGACTGGAAATTATATTATTTAAAATTTGTTATGTTTATAGTTTGTTAAATAAGTTAGCTGTTACATATTTGTATATAACTTTTTTGATCTTATACCATGGGCTCAGGCATTATTTTATAATTCTTATGGGATTTTATAGAAACAAGTAAAAGAATCACTTCAGTCATTTTAAAACAGATATCACAACTAAGAGGATACAACTGACAATTACACTGATGATTCTGATGGAAAGCATGGTCAAACTATGTAAGCAGCACCCTATACAGAACAGCGCTTGAATGAGGTCTTTTCAGTCATTATATATTATATTTTTCATTTCTGCTAAAGTATATTTTTAAAATTTGAAAACATAACTCACTTGCAAGAATAAAACTAGCGTGTCAAAAATTGCATTCAATGCATTAGTTAATGAGAGAACCAGTAATATATTAAGACTGCTTCAAAGGACAATTTAAACAAAAGACACATAAAGAGTTGGTAGGAATGGTGAAATAAATTTGCTAAAAATGTAAAAAGGGTTTATGTTTTACAGGACAATAAAATCTAATGTATGGAATTATTTCTTTTCTTTCAAGTGGCCACTGAATGTATTTTTACTGGATCAAATCCATTTGCATAGCTTAAGAAAAATCTGCATTATTATGAGTTGTCTACATCAGCTGTCCCCTACCTTTTTGGCACCAGGGAAGGGTTTCATGGAAAACAATTTTTCCATGGACGGAGGGGTTGGAGGGTTCCGGCAATGATGCGTGGCCCTTTTTTCCTAACAGGCCAGCGGACCAGTACCTGGCCAAGGCCTGGGTGTTGGGGACCGCAGGTCTACATGATAACTTATATGCCTACAAAATAGGAAATAGCCTAGGAAATAAAAAAATCAAAGTTAAAACTCCTTTTAAATTAAAAAAATCCCTCAGAGAGTTTGCCAGACAAATCCTAGCACTCCACTAAAAAGATACCCAGGAATCCCCTCTATCCATTTCCAAATCTAGAACAATTTTTAAGTACTTTATTTAATCAAATGCTATCTTTTTATATAACTGATTGTAATAACTCATTATAAATGGATCTTCTTATTTTACATTTCTGTTAATGCATTAGTAATATTGATAATGCAGCTTTTATAAAACACCTAAAATATAAACATTCTTTAAATACATATGTCTATATCATGTAAATCTTCTCCTTTTTTTAGGGGTTGGGAGTATGCTTTGGGAAATGGTTTATTTGTTTTGAAAGAAATATCCACAAAAATGGAATTAAATTGAAAAGAAATTAACACATATCCAGTTAGGTTGGTGAACAAAAAGCAAACAAAGGCTGTCTTTTACTCTGTATTGCTGGAACTCTCTCTGCTGTGGCTCTTCGCTTTGGTGTTCTCTGTTTAAGATCATGGTGGTAGCAGATTTTGTGCTTAGCTACAGACTGTGATAAGACATCACCCTGGCCAAGCATATAGCCATCCTATTAAACCATAGTAGAAAAGTGCTAGGCTGGATATTTTTCAAATGAACTTGTGGGTACTGGTAGTGCCCATCAGTTACCATGACTTCCCATAAAATAGCCTCTATAAAAGTTCCCCATTTTAAATAAACACATCAAAGAGAGAGTTATACTTGTAGAAATAAGTTATTATGATAATGTTCCCCTCTTAATTTTACTTCACAAGGCACATTATGACCTTCCCCGCAGAGGACTTACAAAATAAGTACATTAGCAACAGATAGCTGAGGCTTTCAAAAACAAGCCATTAGATGGCATTACACATGACAAGCCCTTTTAGGAGTAATAGCTAAAAGCATGGAATTTGAAAAGGGAATTTTTGCTTCCAGAAAGAGAAAACCAAAAATTGAATGTAAAGGGCCAGGCAAAACATTAAGGCATAGTTTTTCTCACAGATATAAATAGTATCTCAAGGCTACAGTTTAAGATACTGAATTTGATATTTTGGAATAATATATACACTTTTGTTAATCATTGTTAATGCACAAAATAAAACAAAGAAAAATTTCCCTCATTTAACTTTTGTTAATTATGTGCAACCACACTCTCATAGGTTAATTTTTTAAAGAAATAGGTAAAAGTAATGAAGTTAAAAGAAGAATATTTACTCTGTATAAGAGATTGTAACATTTGAGTGGTAAGAGAGACAAACTTTTATTTCCTTTATAATTATGTCCTCTTCCTTTTAAACTCTCTAAAACTTTTGTTTCTAAAACTTCTTTAAGTATTGTTCTTTAAAAATAATTGAGTGGTTTGGAGATACCTCAAAGAATTAAAAGTAGAGCTATCATTTGATCCAGCAATCCCACTACTTGGTATTTACCCAAAGGAAAAAAAAGATAATTTATTACAAAGACATATGCACTTGAATGTTTACAGTAGCACAATTCACAATTGCAAATATATGGAAACAACCCAAGTGTTCATCAGTACATGAGTGGATTAATAAAATGTGGTACATGCATACCATGGAGTACTACTCAGACATAAAAAATAATGGTGAACTACCTCTTGTATTATCCTGGATGGAGCTGGAGCCCATTCTTCTAAGTGAAGTATCCCAAGAATGGAAAAACAAACACCACATGTACTCACCATTAAATTAGTACTAATCAATCAAAACTTATGTGCACATATGGAAGTAACATTCATCATGTATTGGGCAGGTGGGAGGGGCGAGGAGGGTATGGGTAAAACTCACACCTAATGGGTGTGGTGCATGCTGTCTGGGGGATGGGCATGCTTGTAGCTCTGACTTGGGCAGTGCAAAGGCAATTTATGTAACCAAAGTATTTGTATCCCTGTAATATTTTGAAATAAAAAACAAAAACTAAAACAAACGTTTGAGGTCTAAAAAAAAATGATAATAATTGAGAACCATTTCTATTCAACATAGTACTGGAAGTGCTAGCCAGGAAATTAGGCAAGAAAAAGAAATAAAAGGTATCCAAATCAAAAAGGAGGAAGCAAAATTAATTCTTTTTGCAGGTTATATATGTAGGATACCCTAAAGATCACACATACACACACAATTGTTAGAACTAATAAATTAATTCAGAAAAGATGAAGGATACAAAATCAACATGCAAAAATTACTTGCATTTCTACACACTAACAATGAACAATCCAAAAAGGAAATTAAGACACAAATTCCATTTGCAATAACATTAAAAAAAATTAGGAGTAACCTTAATCAAAGAGACAAAAGGCTTGTACACTGAAAACTATAAAACACTCAGAAAGAAATAAAATGAGACACCAATTCATAGAAGGACATACCATGTTCATGGATTGGAAGACTTAATATTGTTAAGATGTCCATACTACACAAAATGATCTATACAGTCTATGCAATCTGTAGATGTAGATATATAGATATATAGGTATTCTACCCAAATCCCAATGACACTTTTTGCAGAAGTAGAAAAACTCATCCTAAAATTTATATGGAACCTCAAGAGACCTTGCATAGCAAAACAAACAAAACAAAATTGGAGGATTTCCTGATTTCCAAAATTGGTCTTTTCTGGAAGGAAAAGCTTTTCCTCTACATTGTTAGGTTTAATATTTGGGGGCCTGTGAATAAACTGACAAAAGACATATTAACAGGAGAAAAGACAAAGTTTATTCATATGCATGTAAGAGTGCACAGAAGAAGTGCCTTGCTCAATAATTAGAGAAAGGGGTTTATATATCTAACTTAATAGTGAAAAGGGAGTGGGGAGAAAAGGACTTCTATGGGAAGATTAAATTGTTTCTTTAGGAAAGACAAATGGGTTTTTAGGGGAACACACAGGAGATAAGAAGTTTTGTGAAAATATGTGCATATGCAGGTGTGAGTGGTATTCTCTGTCTTCATTGCCAGTAAAACTCCTCTAGAGAGGAGATTTAGAAAAGCCTCACTCTCAGAAGTTTCTGCCTCTAGTCAGATAGAGGAGGCTCTGAAAAATCTTCTTTTTGCATCTATTGAATCTCAAATGTCTTCAGTTTAAGATAATTTTTATGCCACAGTGGTATATTCTGGATCTCTTTACTCTTAAACTATAGTAATCAAAATAGTATGGTACTTGTATAAAAATAATCACATAAACCAATTGTACAGAGTAGAAACCTATTAACAAAATCTCACCTGTACAGCCAAATAATTTTTGAAAAGGCTTCCAGGACCATTCAATGTAGAAATAACAGTCTTTTCAACAAATGATGCTGGGAAAACTGGAGGTCTACATGCAAAAGAATGAAGCCAAACTCTTAACTTTATAACATGTATGAACATAATTTCAAAATGATTCAAAAACATAAATGTAAAAAATAAGCCTATAAAGCATGTAGAAGAAAACAGCTTCATGACACTGGATTTGGCAATGATTTATTGGAGATGACACCAAAAGCACAGGCAACAAAAGATAAAATAGAAAAATTAGAATGCATTGAAATTAAAAAACTTCTCTGTATCAAAAGACATAATCAGCAAAGTGAAAAGGCAATGCACAAGATGGGAGAAATATTTGCAAATGATGTATCTGATAAGGATTTCTTATGCAGAATATAAAAAGAACACTTAAAACTCAAAAATAAAAACAAACAAGCAACAAATATTCTGATGAAAAAAATAAGCACAGGGCTTGAATAGACATTTCTCCAAAGAAGAAACACAAATGGCCTGTAAGCACAAGAAAAGATGCTTACCATCATCAATCATTAGGGAAATGCAAATTGAAATGACAATGAGAACCACCTCACACACATTTGGATGGCTACTATAAGAAAAAAAACAGAAAATAACAAGTTTTTGGCAAGGATGTGTAGAATTTGCAATGCTTGTGCATGGTTTATTGGAAGTGTAAAATGGTGAAGCTGCTATGGCAAATAGTATAGTAATTCTTCAAAATATTAAAAATAGAATCATGATATGATCCACCAAATCCATTTCTGGGTATATGTCCATGTGGTATATACCTATAATGGAATATTATTCAGTCTTAAAGAAAATTCTAACACATGCTACAGCATAGATGAACTTTGAGAATATCATGCTAAGTGAAATAAGCCAGTCAAAAATGGACAAATACTTCATGATTCCACTTATATGAGCTACCTAGTGTAGTAAAACTCATAGAGACAGAAAGCAGAGTGGTGGTTGCCAGAGACTAGGAGGAGGCTAGAATGGGGAGTTATTGCTTAATGGGTACAGGGTTTCAGTTTTGCAAGATGAAAAGAGTCTTCGAGATGGGTTATACTGATGGTTGCACAACAATGTGAATGTACTTAATGCCACTGAACTGTACACTTAAAATGTTTAAGATGGTAAATTCTGTTATATGTATTTTAACACAATTAAAAAATAATGATAAATTATTGAGGACCTCAAAGACTTTTTGTTTATTTGGATTAAAATTATTGATATATATCATTTAAAATTAAAGCTGGAAAATATTATAAACACTTAAGTCTTAAACATTTTCAAAATAACCTTAAAAATAATATTTATAAGATTAAGAAATGTTAATATGAATAACATATATTTATCAAAACTATATTTTCCAAAACAAAAATGTTGTTGAGAAGAGTGCCACTGTTTCACAGTTTGCAAATCTCTGTAATACAAGGCTTAAAAGAGGACATCTCGGTTTGCATACCTTCTTTTGTCTTTCATGTACTCTAATATGCTATTTTGGTTGAATATTTGGTATATAAAGAAAATCCTACCTCACAATGGTATATAGCTTGGAAAGACAGGAATATTTTAACAGCCTTTTTAAATAAGTGTGGCTATTCTTTTTTGATACTATACCAAATCACGGCAAATGTCAGTTTCTTTTTTTTATGTATAAATTATTATTACTTTTTATTTCAGAATATTATGAGGGTACAACACTTTGGCTATATATATTGCCCACACACTGCCCACGTCAGAACTACAATCTTGGACACCCCCCAAATTGTGCTCCCTGCATCCATTCAGTGAGAGTTTCTTAAAGGCTAGTTGTTATGTGGAATCTGAAATCATATCAGTGAACTTTTCATACTCTGTTACATTAAAATACATTTTGTGTGTCTTGCACTTTGAGAGGATCTTTCACCCCTGCATGATTTTGTAACACAAATCATTGGTCATTTGAAAAATTTTGCCCCATTAACCTAAACAGATCTTCCAAATATTGATATATTTCAGTACAAATTTCAAAAACTCCATGTTTGTTAATATCACCAGTGATTTTTTCAGAAAAATCACAAAGTGCAATATTGGGAAGCTGTCATGTTCATAGTGGTAGATACAAGTTTTTCAAAATTATTGAATCTGGGCTGGACTTAGTGTGGTAGAAGTGACATTCTGAGCCTTCAGAACCTAAGTCTGGTGGCTTCTGCTTAGGTCCCTTGAATCACTCATTCTGGGGAAGCCAGTTACATGGAAAAAGTCCAACTATACTGACATTGTCATGCTATGAAGAAGCCCCATTAAAACTTATAGAGTGGTCACATGAAGAAAGAGATACCCAACCAACCCCCCACTATTCCAGCCATCCCATCTAAGGTAACAGACATGTGAGTAAAAAAACTTTCTTAGACGTCAGGCTCAGTTAAGTTTCATGTGACTCCAGCCTCAGCTGCAATCTGATTGGAATGATATCAAAGGCTCCAACTAAGAATTGCCCAGATGAGCTCATTCAACTCACAGAACTGTCAGATAAATTGTTATTTCAAAATCACTATGTTTTGAGGTAGTGTTACAACAGAGATAAGTAATCCAAAAAGTACTTTCAGGTCTAACATACTACCATTTCTAAAAATGTGGTTTCAAGATTTTCTCCTGTATTATTTGTTATAGTCTATATTATGGTACACCCCCTGTGCTTTTCACAAGGAACATCAAATTTCCTAATGGAAGTTAACAGCATAGTATCTTATTTGCATAGCTTCTATTTGTAACCAACTTCACAGAATCATCTTTATTCCACAAGGTCAGGCATAGCAGTAGTAACAATAATAATAACTCATATAGTGCTTTTGATATATTTAAACATTTTGTCTCCTTGACAAAAATGTGACACACTGTCTTATTCTCATTTTGTACATCAGGAAACTGAAGCACAGAGAATTTAAGTAACTTACTCAAGGTAACACAAGTGAAGGTGCTGTAGTTCAAACCCAAGTGTTTACCTCTAAAGTTGGTGCCCCCATAGCCAATAAATTAACAAAGTCCATTAATTAATTAATCTGTTCTCTTATTTGCCTCTGCATATAGTTTATTGAGGTGTTTCCCGATTCCTATGGATCATAAGAATCACCAGGAGAGTTTTTTAAAACTACAGATTCTTGAGGCTCAGCTGAAAAATGATGAATCAGAATCTCCAATGGAAGATCCTAAACATCTGTTTTTGCTTTTTTTTTAGTGTTCCTGGAGTATTTCTGATGATTTGCTAGATTTGAGAACTACTGTCTTAAGAGACTGAGAATTTGTGTTTTCCATTTTCTTTCTCTGCCAAATAGATTCCAAGGAAGGATTATGCAGGGCATTTTATATCTATTGTAAACAAGAATCCTATCTGAAGAGAGATTTTTGTTATACCTATTTACTGCTGAGGAAATTAGCATCTTAGAAAGCTTAATTAACTTAACCAAAGTTACAGCTGATAAGCAACAGAGTTGGTCTGCCTGGCTCCAAAGTCCTTCTGTTTGTTTACCTTCTCCCTCATTGCCTTCCACTCCCAGTAAGAAAAGTGTCTTGTTTCTCAGTATGATTCATCTTCTGGCTTGGTGAGCCTTAAATGCAATTCAGTTAAAATAAAAATTAAAAATATAAATGCCTTAATTGTAAATATTATGAATTTATAATAAGTACATATTACTTTTATAATCTGTACAAAGGCCTGATTAATCATTCAAAAAGTCTGTGGGCAGTAAAAATGATGAATATTATTTGTATTATTTCTATTTGTATTCCTTAACCTGCTTTGCATGTTCCAAAATATGTTTATGGTACTGGCTTCCTCCCTTGTTCTCAGGTCTTTACTCAGTTAGGACTATTTTAACAAGAATTATTTTTGGCCACCTAATTTAAAATCACAGCCCCTTCTTCCCACCCCGGAAGTCCCCATCCCATTAGCTGGCTTTATCTTTCTTCATGGTATTTATCAGTACCTTTTGTATGGTTTGTTCACTACTGGATTTCCAGCACCTAGAATAGTGCTTGGCATATAGTGGGCACAGTATACATGTTTATTAAATGAATGAATAAATTAATGAATGAATATTGAGCTATTACATGAGCAGTTTGTCATTTATTTATAAAATTTTATCCAGCTCCTTCTTTTTGAATTTTTGGAATTATGTTTTCAGATTTTATTGTGAATATTTCTCAAGCTCTCATACTTTTATCTTGTTCTTAGAACCTTGTTGAATAAATGAAGACAACTGCTGGCCAAAACATCTTGCAGAATGAGTTCTTTAATTTGACAAATGGGAGAAGTTCTCTCTATAATGATTGAGAAAGCACAGTTCATAGCACTATGCAAACATGCTTCAGTTTTGCAGTATATTCCTAAAGAAAGGTAATACCTTAGGAATGGAATAATATCAAAGTAAACAGGCTTTATGTCATAAAGGCAAGTGCTTTTTAAAACAAATAACTATCATTTAGACTGATGTCATCTGAGGGTGCTCATTTTCTGATATAACTACTTTAAACCGCAAGGGATTCAGGACCAGTTTTCCACTATTTGTTTTCATGAAACATACTGAACAGAACTCAATGATAGCTATAATCATGCAATATAAATGTGTCTCAAATTGTGTGGCTTGTTTCATAAGTGCTATTCCGTCAAGTTCACTCTCCATTCAAACATAGGGATAACTAGATTCTACAGAAGATTTTAAAAATATAAGGTTACTGATCCTGACCTAAAGTAATGAAACACTATTCTTTCAGTTAATGAAATTGCACAGGACTCTGTTTTCCTCACCTCATGTTGTCTCTCTGTCCTTGGAACAGATGACAGGAGATAAATTCTGTTTGGTTTCAATATACTGCATTTCCTTCAGCCTATAACTTTGAAAGTGTTTCAACATAAATGATGTTTAAAACACTGATGTCAGTAGCTAGTTGTTATGGCCCAATATTAGCTAGCTATCTTATACATCAAAGTACAGTGCAGGTTTTATCCAATTCCTAATGAGTGTATGACAATTTTGATAGCATTATCTGTTGCATCTATGATATGAAATAACACAAAAATACATATATAAAATAGGATTCATTGGACTGAGATAATAAAGGAGAAAATATCAAGGTACTTCCTATAAAGAAAATAGTGTTGTTAATGGGAAAAGAAAAATATATTTTTCTTCATGCCTAGATTAATCTTTTAATTGCTATAGTTAAAATTTCAACCAATGTTTGTATGTTGTTATTTTTATTTCTCCTGACAATTTTAGAAGACATATAATTAACAATATTGAAGTCAAATAATGCTCTATAATGGCTATAATAACACACAAGGTATATTCTCCCTTCACATAGACTTTTGATACTAGCTACTTCTTATACAATACCTAATCTTTCAAACAAAAACAAGTGTAATCTTCTGGGAGAATTTAAAATATGATCCATATTGTTAATAGTAAATGAATTGTTTCCTCATTGTCCATTCCTTCCACAATTTCCTGAGCCTGTGAGGGAGAAAATCAGAACCTAATTATTACAGCAGAGTGAGTTATTCATCTTGGAATGGCTTTGTGAGATCCACTATGAAAAGCAATTAATCACAAATTGATGTTTGTGTGCTTTGATGAACTGAATTTATTGAGCCTTGACACATTTTTTCTTCATAAATGAAAAAGTAGAAGTATATACTCTTGGGGAATCAAAGGTGGACCTCAAAAATTTAATAAGATTTTGTGTCAAGGTTGCCATGGAGATTTATTAAGCACTCTGAGTCGGTGCCTCTGTGTCCTAACCACCTCTGGAAAGAGGTTGGCTTTCTCTCTTCGTCAACAATCCAAATAGGACTTTACTTGCAAAGGCCAAAGGTATATTTCAGTCATTCTGTGCTTAAAAATTAAATCGTAATTTTCTCAAGCTTTGTAACTTCAGTATGGTTCTCATTCTCTTGCTTTTATTCCTTTCAGCACCATCCATATAAAAGGGGTCAATGCTGGGAAACATCCTGCCGAAGAAGCTGGCCACCAGCCAGAATTGATCCAGGACAATTGAGAGGCCCAGAATAACGATGAGATTAAGCACATCATACTGTCTCCTTTTATTTTTCTTAAAAATATATTCATCTTCTTCAGCCTAAAGCATTCTAAGGAGCTTTATAATCTGTTTGAGCAAATATTTTATAATTTTTATTCTTTACATATAAAATTCTGATATTGAACCTATGCTTTCAAACTAAAATAATACACACAGAGATTCTAATATGCCAATGAGAATATTTTGTCTAGTAGCAAAAGGAAAAAAAGGTCAAAAGTGCTCAGCAGGTCCTCAAATAATATCCTTTTGTTCAATGTCATTTTGTTATAATGTTGATGAGAAAAAAAATTTATTCCCAGCCAGGGCCACTGTCTGTATGGAGTTTGCATGTTCTCCCCATGTCTGCATGAGTTTTCTCTGGGTACTCTGGTGTCCTCCCATATCTGAAAGATGTGTGCATTAGGTGAATTGGTGTGTTTAAATGGTACCAGTCTGAGTAAGTGTGGGTATGTGTGAGTGCACCCTGAGAGAGGATGGCTTCCTGTCCAGGGCTGGTTCCTGCCTTGCACCCTGAGCTGTCAGGATAGGCTCCGATACCCACGACCCTGAACTGGAATAAGTGAGTTGGAAAATGAATGAATGAATGAATGAATGAATACAAATTATTCCAAAATAAAAATTTGTAATGTGTACAATAATCATACAAATGCATGAAAATAAATGATGAAGTATGAAAGCAATCAGTGAGCCTGCCATATTTGTTGTTATTTGGTTTTGAACTATGTGGTGGTACGAGGTGCTCCTTACTTTTCACTTTGCAAACATTTATTCCTTGATTTAACCCACCACCACTATGACCACCATCACTCACTGATTAACCAAAAATTTGGTAAATAATCATCTTACTTGCTTTTATTAATCTTTCTCAAATATATGTATTGCTCACATTTATTTCAATGTTTAAAATTAGAAGTGTTTTGGGTCTTTATTTAGAGGTTTAGTCATGTTTTTGTGACCAGAAATAGGCCGTAGGAACTTAACTCTTGTTCATATCAATTAATTTGTGCTAAAATTGATTTCCTTCTAAGTTGTTTTGCTTAAAATCACAGTTTCCAAGAACCTAACAGCCATGGTAAGTGAGGGCTTACTGTATATAATTGTAATACAAATTAGATAAGGTAAGTGCATAAGAATATATAAATCAAAGTCCTTGGTGGTTCAGAGGGAGACAGATCCTACCTGGTTCAAAACAGATAAGGCTTAATGAGAAGGGCTTTAAAGGATAGATAGGGTTTCAGCAACTGGAGGTGAAAATACAGAGTAAGGAGCATGAATAAAGTAACTGAGAAAAAGATGTGCAAGATGCTTTCAGGGTACAGTGAATAGGTCCATTTGATTTGACAGTAGAGTGCAGGAGTGGGAGACAAAGCTATGAAAGTATATTGGCTCACTGTGGAAGGCACAAATGTTAAACTGAGAATTTATGATAATTCAGAAAAATGATAGAGAGCAATTGAGGATTTTGAGCAGGAGATTTTGAGAAAAACTGGAGGTCAGTGATTCCCAATTTTGGCTACATGTTAGAATAACTGGGGGGAATTTAAAAAAGAAAATTATTTATGCTAGGACCCTACCCTCAGAGATTTTGATTTAAAAGGGCCAAGGGTTAGACCCAGGCATTTTTTGTATTTTCAAGTACTAAGGTGAATATAATGTGCAGCCAGTACTAAGAAGCACAGATCTAAGGGTTAAAGAATTTCTCACTTCCTTGACCCTCTCTTCTTACATGGTACTAATCTGGCAAAATCTAATACCTGATTAATGCTCCTAGAACTTTCAGAAAACATAATTGCATAACCCAAACATTAGAGATTTTGATTCATTTGGTTTGGGACAGCATCTAGTCATCTGTCCAGCTATGTAGCTCCACTGGTAACCATAAGCCACCATTGTTGAAATCACTGGTCAAGATGACTAAAGCTTAGAGCCTGGGTAAAACTAAAGCTTATTTGAAGTTTTTGAATAAAGTTTAAATAAAGCAGTGTAAGGCTCACACACAGCACATTCCAGTTTTAACACAGTTTCCTCATCTGGTATTTAATCTCTCTAACACTCAGTTTTCTCACCTTTAAAAGCATAAATAATAATAATAGCTACCTCACAGTATTATTTGAATACTAAGTGAGATTGATTAGGCATGTAAAGAATTAAGAATTGTCCTGATATGTAGTAAGTTTCTAATAAACATTCACCACTCTTCTTACATTGGAGATAATAATTTGTACTTTGGAGAGTTATTGTGATGAGTTCATCAATGATTAAGGGAATATTATTGTTTTAATTTTGTGTGTCATTGATAGTAAAATTCATGATCTTTAATATTCAGTATTTTTACTGTGTGGAAACATTTCCATTTAGCTCTGAGAAAGGTATTTGCTACTCAGCTAAGATCACTGAGTAGTGTCATTGGCATTCAACAGCAGTGCAAACAAATGCATCTTATTGAATTTCCTTCCCAAATTAATGCATAGTGCCTTTTTTAGATTTAGTGCAATTATAGAACTAAAACAATGATTCTAAATGGAATTTTCATCTCTCTAAGTCACACAAAAAAAGATTTTTAAAAACTAAAGAGTGATACATGTAAAAATTAGAACTAAAATGAGAAATTCATATTTTTCCCTGAGTGATTATTCTTTCAATACTATCAGAAAAATCTTTAAAAATTAGGAAAAAAAGACAAAAGGTGGGCAATATGGCCTTTCAATATCATATAAAGGAAAAAGCCAACTAAGGTTTTCTAGATGAACGGACTTAGTTCAACTCACCATTTACTATGGATTAAACTTCACAGACTGAGTAAAGTTATATGTTAATATAGATATTTTTTGTTCTGTAGAGATACAAATAATTCCTATCTGGTAGTAAAGATTACATTTTCTGGCCTGTTGGACATTAGCCAAGTTTTTTGTTTGTTTGTTTGTTTGTTTTGTTTTGTTTTGAGACAAGGTCTTGCTCTGTTGCCTGAGCTAGAATGCAGTGGCATCTTCATAGCTCACTGCAACCTCAAACCCCTGGGCTCAAATGGTCTTCCTGCCTCAGCCTCCCGAGTAGCTGGAACTACAGGCACATGCCACCATGCCTGGCTATTTTTTCTATTTTGTAGACATGGGGTTTGTTATGTTGCTCAGGCTGATCTCCAACTCCTGGCCTCAAGCAGTCCTCTCACCTTGGCCTCCCAAAGTACTAGGATTACAAGCATGAGCCACTGTGCTGGCCCCCAAGTATTTTTTAGGTTAAGGTGGAAAGCTTAGTAGGTGCTCACAGCGTGGGTGGAGAAAGATTTCTCACACAGAGATTAAGATTTATAAAAGTAAAAAAAAAGTTTATTTTATCATTTAGAAGGACAGAGAGAATGAAACAGAGAGACAGAAAGGAAAGAGAGGGAGAGCAGGGAGACCGTGTGGCATCCCAAAGAAAGAGAAGGGGTGCCAGCAGTGAGGCCAAGTGGCTTGCTGATTTTATGGGGACAAAGAGAAAGAAAAAATAGTGATTGTTGTCAGTTGAAACAGAAATGGCTGTGGAGTAATTAGCAAGCAGCTGAGAGATGTCAGGTTGTCAGTCTTTCTTGCTTTTTCTCTGCTCCTGGAGACTTGGTTATCTCTGAAATGTAGTCAGGCTTATGGCAGGGGATGTGATTTTGCCCCTGAGATATGGTTTTGGGCGGGAAACTAGGGCCTGGAGTTTGCCCTCCTGCTATCTGTCCAGGAGCTTCTCAGGAACAATTTGAGGCTGTAAAACAGATTCTAAAGGCTGTGAGCTAGTGAATGTAAAGAGAAAGATTTACATTTCCTTTCTGTCTTTTGGCCCCTTTCAGATGTTTGTGAAAACAGAGTCCCTGCAGGTTGCCTGGCAGCTACGGAGAGAAAGAGCTCATAGGATTGATCTTTAGCTGTTATTGGAAAATTGTGGGATTAGATATTTCCTGTTATTTCAGCAAGGCCCCCTCCCTTTCATTTTACAACACTGAAAACTTATCCCAATGTTGTTTATAAATACCTAGCTTTTCCAAAGTCTTTGAAATGTTTTTAACCTCTTACTGGTTCTCAGTGGGTTAAATAAAATATTGTATATTTATAGGAGAGTCACTCTTTTTTTAAAAAAATTATGCTTCAACGATATCTACTTCTCATCCCTATTTTACAATTGAATAAATCTGTGAGATCTCTTCGGTTTCAATTGAAGACATTCCTTCCTTTTTTCCAATTAATAGAATCTGGAAACACAAGGTTGTTCTCCTTTAAAAAAATTGTATATATTTAAGGTGCACAACATGATGTTTTTATATGTATATGTAATATATTTAGTGAAATGATTACTACAATCAAGCAAATTAGCATATCCATCTCCTCATGGAGAAGGCATACTAAATAACTCCACAGTCTTCTCTTCTCCCAACTAAATAAATTTGCAGGCTTTCCTCTTTTCCCCTTGGTTTTATTTTTGGTTTTTTATATTCATGTTACCCTTTAGGGATATGACTTAGAACTGGAAATATAGCTTTGCTAAGGGACCAAACTGTTAGGCATAATGAGCGAGTACCACAATTTTCTTAGGGGCTCTGTTATTGTTTGTTTTTAAAATCAAATAATGGGTCTTTACTTACCACATTCTAGTTTGTTTGGTATCCTCTGCCTGTGCTTTTCTTTCTTCTAAAATGTGATAGTCTGTCTATCTTCCTTTTTGCATCTTGCAATTCAGCGCTTTTTCATAACTCTTCACGATGAGGAGAGAAAAAAAATCTATTTTAATGGAGTTAATTTTTACCTTAAAATCTCCCAAAGTACAATTCGCTCTACCTGAAATTCTAATGTTTTATTCCTGAAAGTATGTTTTTAATGAAGAAGATAATTTCATTGTCTTTTGGAGCATCTTTGTATATTAATCCAATTTGTAAATATAATTTTGATGGATTGTGGATTTTACCTCTTTCTCTGATTACAAGTAATAAAAATATGAGAACTTCACCTTTTAAGAAAATATTCAAAGATCCCTAGGTCATTTCATTAAAAATCTAACCATGTGACATTAATTGGTATCTGACTAACCTTCATCTCATTCTTTCCACAACATCTGGAAAAGGGATTTGATTATATTCATATGCACACCTTCAGAAATTTTAAGTTCTTATTTTGCATAGAAAACTGCTTGCTTAGCTCAATTTTGTTATTATTCTTCACAAGTTATTACACACTTTTGTGATTTTTAAGTAGAATATATTTTTTTTGCTTTTTCTCAATTTACTTATCTTTCTTTATTCATTTAGCAGGCACTGTTTTTGAAGAGAAAAGGAAATACTCATGCTTCAAGCATTGTGCTAAGCTTGTTATAAGTATTATTTAATATTCACTGTAACCTTATTTTCTTGAGACAGGGTCTCACTCTATCACCCAGGCTGGAGTGCAGTGGTGTGATCATAGCATACCGCAAGCTTGAACTCCTGGGCTCAAGTGATCCTACTGTCTCCCAAGTAGTTAGTACTATAGCTGTGCACCATCATGCCCGGATAAATTTTTTATTTTTTATCTTTTTGTTTGGAGATGAGGTCTCACTATGTTGCCCAGGCTGGTCTCAAGCAATCCTCCTGCCTTGGACTCCCAAAGTGCTGGAATTACAGATGTGAGCCACCATGCCGGGCCTCACTATAACCTTTTGAAGTCAGCACAGATATCCCCATTTTGGAGATGAAGAAACCGAGGCTTAGAGAAGGTCACACAGTATAGTAGGTAGGAGTTTTGCTGACTCAAAAGACATGATCTTTTTTCAAACTGATTATAGCTAGGTCATAGGTTTGGGGTGGGGAGAGCAATATTTTAGAAAATCAACTTTGGGATATGACCACAAAATTTAAAGAACAAGCAACCAGGGACAAGGAAGTTATTTGGGAGACTAGTAATGATAAAATTAAACAAGGTGGTGAAAATGGAGAACAGGATATAGACTTAAGAAACTAATATAAAAGACTTAGGACGAGGTAAACTGGGAAATAAGGGATTAAAGATTGCTTTTTGAGGATTACCTGTAAGAGATGCACATAATAAATCATGTGCAAAATAATCTAATGTCTTGTATTCAAACTGTGATCTGGATCTACAGCTTTAACATCACCTGGGAGCTTGTTAAAAATTCAAATTTCCAGCCTCCATACCTGAACCACTATGGTGGTTTGAAATATGTCCACATATTTTTTGTCAATTTTTGCTTCTCTTACCCTTAAATATGGGCCAGATTGGGTGATTTTTAACAAATAAATGAAAAATAGAAGTGATGGTGTCTGACTTTGGAAACTAGGTCATAACAGGCAACACAAGTTTTTTTCATGCTCTCTCTTGGATTGCTCACTTTGAGGAATGCAGCTGACGTTTCATAAGGGCATGCAAACAATCAACGGAAGGTCCATTTGGCAAAATACTGAGAATTTCTGTCAACAGTCATGTGAATGAACCATCTTGCAAGCATATTCTCCAGTTCAGCAACTCTTTAAATGAATGTAGCCCCAGTCAACAAATTGACTGGAACTTCATCAGGGAAACACCCAGACAATCTGCTCGTGGAATCCTTACCTAGGGAAATACCCAGTCAACTTTCTCTTGGATTCCCCACTCACAGAATTCATGTAAGATAATGAATGCTTATCAATTTAAGATACTAAGTATTGAGGTATTTTTTTAAATTTTTTATTTCAAAATATTAAGTGAGTACAAATGATTTTGTTACATGAATACCATGTATAATGCTTAAGTTAGGGCTTTTGGTGTGCCTATCACCAGAATAGTGTTCATTGTATCCAATGTGTAAGTTTTCATCCCTCACACCCCTCCCACCCTTCTCCATCTTGGTTTCCAATGTCTTTTATATCCCTTTGTGCCAGTGTGTACACATCGTTTAGCTCCCACTTATTAGTGAGAAAATATGGTGTTAGGGTTTCCACTCCTGAGATACTTCACTTAGGTTAATGCTCTCCAGTTCCATCCAAGTTTCTACAAATGACATTATTTCATTTCTTTTTATGGCTTAGTAGTAGCACTCCGTGGTATATGTATACCAAAATTTCTTTACCCACTCGTGAATTGATGGGCACTTAGGTTGATTCCATATCTTTGTAATTGTGAATTGTGCTGCGATAAACATTTGAGTGCAGGTATCATTCTTACGAAATGTCCTTTGGGTAGATACACAGCAGTGAGATTACTGGATCCAATGATAGGTCTACTTTTGGTTCTTTGAGGAATCTCTAAACTGTTTTGCATAGAGGTTGTAATAATTTGCAGTCTCACCAACAGTGTATAAATGTTCCTTTCTCTCTGCATCCATGCCACCGTCTATTGTGTTTTTTTTTTTTTTTTCAAAATATTAAGGGGGTATAAATGTTTTAGTTACATGGCTTGAGTCAGGGCTATAAATGTGCCCATCACCTGAATAATGTGGGTTTCTGCCCCTCCCTGCCTCCTGCCTCCCCCTGCTTGATTTCCAGTGATTTTTACTTCCCACTGTGCACTTGTGTGCCCATCTGTTAGCTTCAATTTATTAGAGAGTACACGTGGTGTTTGTTTTTCCATTTCAGAGATACTTCACTTAGGATAATGGTCTCCAATTCCTTCCACATTGCTGCAAAAGGCATTAATTCATCCTTTTCAATGGCCGAGTAGTACTCCGTGGTACACATATACCACATTTTGTTAATCGACTCATAAATCGATGGGCACTTGGGTTGACTTTAGGTCTTTGCCATTGTGAATTTTGCTGCAGTAAATATTTGAGTGCAAGTGTCTTTTTGATAAAATGGCTTCTTTTGCTTTGGGTAGATACCCAGTAGGGGGATTGCTGGATTGAATGGTAGGTCTATTTTTATTTCTTTGAGGAATCTCCGTACTGTTTTCCACAGGGGTGCATTAATTTGCAGTCCCACCAACAGTGTATAAGCGTTCCTTTATCTGTGTATCTGCACCAGTATCTATTGTTTTTGGACTTTTTAATAAAGCCCATTCTAACAGGAGTAAGGTGATATCTCCTTGTGGTTTTAATTTCCATTGCCCTGATGATTTGTGATGTTGATCATTTTTTTTATATATTTTTTTGGCCATTTATCTATCTTCTTTCTAAAACCTTCTATTCATGACTTTTGGCCACTTTTTAATAGGGTTGTTTATTTTTATTTCTTGATGATTTGCTTGAGTTCTTTGTAGATTCTGGATATTAACCCTTTATCAGATGCTCAGTTTCTGAATATTTTCACCCATTCTGTAGGTTGTCTATTTTTTGATTATTTACGTAGCTGTACAGAACCTTTTTAATTTAATCAAGTCCCATTTATTTATTTTTGTTGTTGCTGTGATTTCCATTGGGGTCTTCTCTTAAATTCTTTGCCTAGGCTGATGTCTAGAGGAATTTTCCCTACATTTTCTTCTAGAATTCTTATAGTTTCATGCATTCCATTTAAATCTTTTATCCATCTTGAATTCATTTTTGTGAGTGGTGGTAAATAGGGGTACTGTTTCATTCTTCTGCATGTGGCTATCCAATTTTCCCAGCACCATTTATTGAATAGGGCTTCTTTTCCCTGGTGTATATTGCTGCCTGCTTTGCCAAAGCTTGGTTGGCTGTATGTAGATGGTTTTATATCTAGGTTCTCTATTCTGTTCCATTGGTTTATGCCTTCATTTGTTGTGCCAATACTATGCTGTTTTGGTTCCTATAGCCTTGTAGTATAGTTTGAAATCTGGTAATGTGGTGGCTCCAGATTTATTCTTTTATTTAAGATTGCTTTGGCTATTCAGGCTCTCTTCTGGTTCCAAACGAAGTGTAGAATTATTTTTTCTAGACCTGTGAAATATTGGTATTTTGGTGGGGATCATGTTGAATCTGTACATCACTTTGGGTAGTATGGACATTTTAACAATGTTTATTCTACTGATCCATGAGCATGATATGTTTTTCCATTTGTTTGTGTCATCTGCAGTTTCTTTCCTCAGTGTTCCCTAGTTCTCCTAGTAGAGATCTTTAACCTCCTCATGTAGGTATATTCCTAGGCATTTTATTTTCTTTTAGCTATTGTGAATGGTATTGAGTCTTTGGTTGACTCTCAGCTTGACTATTATTGGTATATAGAAATGCTACTGATTTGTGCACATTGATTTTGTAACCTTAGATGTTTCTGAATTTATTATTAATTCTATGGGTCTTTTGGTGTAGTCTTTAGGGTTTTCTAGATAAAAGATCATATCATCAATGAGAAGGATAGTTTGAATTCCTCTTTCCTGAGTTGGATGCCCTTTATTTCTTTCTATTGGCTTTCTATTTCATGTTCTGAAACAATTTTTTGGCTTCTTTGTGTTGGTTTTCAACTTTCTCATCAATATTCATCTTATTTGCCATCCATATTCTGAATTCCATTTTTGACATTTTGACAATTTCCTTCGGTTGGGGTACATTACTGTAGATCTATTGTGATCCTTTGGAGGTGTCAAAATAGCTTTTTTTTTTTTTCCTGTTGCCAGAATTCTTTTGCTGGTTGCTTCTCGTCTGAAATCTCTTCTCTCAGCTCAGGGGTGATGGGTTTTCAATGCACCTGTTCTCCTTTGCTGATAATGCTCTTACTTAGAAGAAGGAGATATCTCTAGATAGTGGTTTTGTGTCAGACTCTGGAGGATTGACCTGGTGGGAGATGGGCCAATGCACTGACAGCCAATAACACAGCAGTTCTCCTGCATCATCCTATCCCCCTGTAATTGTCATAGTCCAAGCCAGTGTTGGGGAATATTCATTTGGTGTGATGGGTTGGTCCCCGGGCCACTGTTGGAAGCTCTGGCCAAGGGATGGTTGAGTCCCTCTCCATAGAGGTGGATAGCATAACCTTGACCAGCACTTAGGCTGTAGGATCTTGACAAGTGCCTGAGCAGGTAGTAGGACCTTGGTGAGTGCTTTGGTGTGTTGTGGGACCTAGGCGGGCACCTGAGCTGGTCACAGGACTTTAGCCAGTTCCTGGGTGGGATGCAGGAACTTGGCAGGTGCCTAGATTCATCACAGGACTCCAGCCTATGCAGAGACAAGTCATGGGGCCCTGTCATGTGTCTGGGTGCATCTCAGGACCTTCTACGGTGCCTGGGGTGTTGCAGGACTTTGGTAGGTGCCTTGATGCTTCACAGGACTGCAGCCAGTGGTGGGGCAAGTCATGGAAACTTGACCAGCACGTAGACATTTTTTGCAATGGCAGCTTGTGGCAGGGTGGGTCATGGGACCTTTGCAGGTGCCTGGATGCATCATGGGACCACAGCCAGTGGTGGGGCAGGTTGTGGGACCTTGGTGAGTGCCTGGGTACATTGTGGGACCTTGGCCAGTGCCAGGGCTGGTTGGAGGATATTGGCAGGTGCCTGTGCAGGACACAGGACATTGTTGGGGACCTGGGGAGGTCTCAGGACCTTTTCAGGTGCATGGGCATATTGCAGGACTACAACTGGTGCTGGGACAGGTCATGGGACCTTGGCAGGTGCCTGTGTGGGGCACAGAAAATTGTCAGGTGCTTGGACAGGTCAGTGGGCCTTAGCTGGCACCTGTATGGGTTGCAGGACAGCAGATAGTATCAGGGTGGCTTGTCATTCTGTAGCAGCTGGGCTACCGGTGGCTGGCAGGACCAGGGAGACACACAACACTCCATCAGCAAGTCACGGTGGTTACAGCTCTCCCTCCACCCTGGTCTGACTGTGGCAGCTGCTGTGGTGCTACTCAGTACTCAGGTGGCAGCGGCAGCTCTATCAAGATGGCAAGATGGTGACAGGAGATGCTGAGGCCTGGTGGGGTACCTGCTCAGCTTGGATCCCTGGGAGGCAGCCAGTGTGGGTAAGGGGGGTGAATAGCACCCATTAACATTGCACATCAGAGTGATGCCCTCTTTGCTTCCTCCCTGGCCTGGCAGGGGTTATGGGGAGGCAGCTTCAGTGGCGCCGACCCCTCAGAAGACCAGGTGCTCTGGGGCTGAGAGCTCAGAATCGCATTTGTTGCAGATGCCTGGGACTAGAAGCTGGCAGGACCCCACTGTTCTTGCTCTCTGGTGCAATACTGTTTCACAGTCTCCAAGTAGCTCCCTGATCAGTTTGGAGGCCTGCTATGGTGGGGGAGACACCTCACAGCTTGGGTTGCAGTGTTCACTGGGTGAGTGTGGAGCCCCATGGATTCATCCCTTGACCCTATCCCCCATGTGTATGCTTTCCCCAGGTACCCTCCAATCCTTCCAAGTGGATCATATCACCTCTCTTCCCCCCATCTTTGGTGTCTCCAGTTTCTTCTCTGATGATTCACAATGCTGTCTCTGAGACGATCCATCCATGGGTGAACCTCTACTGACAACCTCTGATCCTCAACTTGAGAGCAGCAAATGTAGGCTGCTTCTTGTCTGTCACCTTACCCCCTTGAGGTAATTTATTATGCAGCAATAGATAATATCCACACTGAATTGGAATTTTGGGGGGTGGTGCCCTTCTTTTAAGATGATTTAATGAGTCATGTAGGTGATTTGAATACACATCAAAGATGGAGAGTCACTTATTGAAAGAAGTTAGAATAGCAAACCAGTTTGAATACATTAAAATTACCTAAGGAAAGACTGTGCCAAGATATGGGAATGTTGGTCACAGAGGTTAATAATGACAATGACCAAATACTTACAGAAAAGAGGGAGCCTTTGTTATCAGATGTTGAATATTGCTAATTCCAATGGTAGATTTATCTCTGTGATTCAGTAAACTATTTAACAAATGATACTGGGATATTTTACCATTTATACACAAAAAATAGATAATTACATTTCATACCATAAATAGAAATAAATTCCAGATAGACTAAAGCTCCCAAATATGAAGGCAAAAACTCTCTCTCTATTGATCTATGATAGACTATCTCTATGCTATTAGGATAGAACAAAAATTTAACAAATTATGAAATTTGTAGAAGAAAATATAGGAAAAAAGCTTCATGACATTGGATGGGCAATGATTTCTTGTATATGACACAAAAAACACAGGCGACAAAAGCAAAAATAAACAATTGGTACTATATCTACTTAAAAACTCTGTGCAGCAAAGGAAACGATCAACTCAGTGAAAAAGTAACCTATTGAATGGGAGAAAATATTTGCAAATAATATATGTGACAAGGGGCTAACAGCCAGAATATATAGAGAACCCCTATAATTCAATAACAAAAGAGTAAGAGTAACCTGGCTAAAAATGAACAAAGGTCTGCAATAGACATTTCTTCATATAAGATATATAAATAGCCAACAAATATCTAAAAAGATGTGCAATATCACTAATCATCAGGGAAATGCAAATAAAAACTACAATGAGATTTCACCTCACACCTATTCAAACAGCCACTATCTAAAAATAGACAATACTAAGTGCTGATGAGGATGTGGAGAAATCGGAACACTTGTCCCTGTTGTTATGATTGTAAAATTGTGCAGCTGCTATGAAAAACAGTATAGAGGTTCCTCAAAAAATTAAAAATAGAGCTACCATATGATCCAGCAATCACACTGTTGGGTATATATCCAAAATAATTGAAAATAGAATCTTAAAAAGTTATTTGCACAACCGTGTCATTTCAGCATTACTCACAATAGCCAAGATGTGATAGCAAAACTAATTTCCATCAATCAATGAAAAGATGAAGAAAATGTGGTATATATTTACAATGGAATATTATTCAGCTTAAAAAAAAAGAAGGAAATAAAATGATTTATTTTTTATTGGGTAAATACCCAGTAGTGGGATTGCTGGATTGAATGTTAGGTCTACATTTACTTCTTTGAGGAATCTCCATACTGTTTCCCATAGTGGTAGCACTAACTTACAGTCCCACCAAAAGCATATAAGCATTCCTTTCTCTCTGCATCCACACCAGCATCTATCGTTTTTGGACTTTTTGATAAAAGCCATTCTCACTGGGTTAAGGTGATATCTCATTTTGGTTTTAATTTGCATTTCCCCAATAATTAGTGATGTTGAGCATTTTTTCATATATTTACTGGCCATTTGTCTATCTTCTTTTGAAAAGCTTCTGTTCATGTCTTTTGCCCATTTTTTAATGGGGTTGTTTGATTTTTTCTTGCTGTTTTGCTGGATTTCTTTGTAGATTCTGGTTATTAGCCCTTTATTGGATGTATGGCTTGTGGATATTTTCTCCCATTCTGTAGGTTGCTTATTTGATCTATTGATTATTTCCATGGCTGTGCAGAAGCTTTTTAATTTAATCAAATCCCATTTATTCATTTTTGTTGTTGCTGTGATTGCCATTGGGGTCTTCTTCCTAAATTCTTGGCCTAGGTAGATATATAGAAGAGTTTTTCTGACATTTTCTTATAGAGTTCTTATGGTTTCATGCATTACATTTAAATCTTTAATCCATCTTGAATTAATTTTTGTGAGTGGTGAGAGATATGGATCCTGTTTCATTATTCTGCATGTGGCTATCTAGTTGTTCCAGAACCATTTGTTGAATAAGGATTCTTTTCCCCAGTGAGGACTGAACTCTGATCTTTTTATTTTGCCCAAATTCCTTTCTAAATGGGCCTAGTGAGTCACACCTACAAATGATAGAATCTCACTAAACAGGTTTTATTAACCAAATATAGTGCAGGTTTACTTCCCAACCTGATTCTGGTATAGCATTAACATCATCAAAAGATAGAAGACCACCCTTGTCTTAACACAAGCACCCTAGCAGATCCTTATCTTAAGAAAATATCCTCTTCTCTGGACCTCCCAGAGTGCTCAAACATTTCATCTTAACTTAAGTATTTCCTTTCTGGTCTTTTAGATAAAGCCTAACTCTTTCATCCAATTGTCACCTAAAGAATCCATAAACCCACCTATGACTTGTAAGCCCCCACTTCAAGATGGCCCACCTTTTCAGGCCAAACCAATGTATGCCCCCCGTGTATTGATTTGACTTTACCTGTAACCCCTATCTCCCTGAAATGTATAAAACCAAACTATAACCCAACCACAGCAAGTCCACTTGCTCAAGGCTTCTTGGGTGTGGCTCCAGGTCATCGTCCTCAAATTTGGCTCAGAATAAACCTCCTTAAAATTATTTTACAGAGTTCAGCTTCTTTTCAGTTGACACCAGTGTATATTGTTGTCTGCTTTGTCAAAGATCACTTGGCTGTATGGGTGGTTTTATATCTGGTTTCTCTGTCTGTTCCATTAGTTTATGCCTCTATATTTGTGCCAATACCATGCTGTTTTGGTTACTATAGCCTTGTAGTATAGCTTGAAGTCTGGTAATGTGATGCCTCCAGATTTGTTCCTTTTGCTTAATATTTCTTTGGTTATTCAGGCTGTTTTCTGGTTCGAAATGAAGCATAGAATTATTTTTTCTAGATCTATGAAATAAGACATTGGTATTTTGATGGGGATTGCATGGACACCTGCACTCGAATGTTTATTGCAGCACAATTCACAATTGCAAAGATGTGGAATAAACCCAAATGCCCATCAATTCATGAGTGGATTAACAAAATATGGTATATGTATACCATGCAATACTACTCAGCCATGAAAAAAGATGACTTAATGTCTTTTGCAACAATGTGGATGGAGCTGGAAACCATTATCCTAAGTAAAGTATCTAAAGAATGTAAAAACAAACACCACATGTACTCCCTATTAAATTGGAACTAACTGATGAGCACACATGTGCATAGAGGGAAGTATAACTCTAGGAAAATCAATCGAGTGGAGGGGAGGAAGGGATGGGCAAAAACCTACCTAATGGGTACAGTGAACTCTATCTGGGTCACAGGTATACAGATAACCCTGACTTAAGCATTACAAAAGTGATCCTTGTAACCAAAAACATTTGCACCCCTGTAATACTTTGAAATAAAAAAAAAGAAGTAAACCCTATCGTATGCTACAACATGGATGAAACTTGAAGACATTATACTGAGTGAAATTAGCCAACCACAAAAACACAAATATGCCATGATTCCACATATATGAATTATCTAAAATAACCAAACTCATATAAACAGAAAGTAGAATGGTGGTTCCTAGGGCCTAGGTAGAGGGGAAAATGGGAGGTATTGGTCAATGAATATCTAGTTTCAGTCACGTAAGATGGCAATGTTCTACAGATCTATTTTACATAGATCTATTTGCATATAGTTAACAATGCTGTGCCATGCACTTAAAAATTAAGAGAGAAAATTTATTTTAGGTGTATTTTACCACAATAAAAAAGACACAAGCATATAAGATTTTTTAAAAAAATAGTCTATCAAGCACACAAAATGCATGAAGGAATGTTAAACTTATTGTTAAGTGAAAGAAGCCAGTCTAAAAAGGCAGCATACTGTATGATTCCAACTATATGACATTCTGGAAGGGGCAATACTATAGAGATAGTATAAAGATCAGTGGTTTCCAGGGATTCCAGGGAGGTGTGATAGTTAATTTTGTGTATCGATGTGATTAGGCCAAAGTACCTATATATTTGGTCAAATATTATTTTAGATATTTCTGTGAATGTATTTTTAGATGAGATTAATATTTAAATCAGTAGACTTTGATTAAAGCAGATTACTGTCCATAATGTTAATGTGCCTCATCCAGTTAAAATCTTAAGCCCCAGTACCTCTGAATGTTACAGTATTTGGAGACACATCCTTTAAAGAAGTAATTAAGTTAAATGATGTCATTGGGGAGGGTGCTACCAAAATAAGAAGATCTTAGGACACAGGCACATAGATTTAAGGGCAACTATGTGAGGACACAGTAAGAAGGCAGCCATCTACAAGGCAAAGAAAGATGCCTCAGAAGAAAGCAAACCTGCCAACATGTTGGTCTTGGACTTTTAGCTCCAAGATTTTAAGACAATACATTTCTATTGTTTAAATCATCCAGTCTCTGCTATTTTATTATGAGAGACTAATTAAACTAATATAGCAGTTTAAGTGGGTAGAAATAAATAAATTTGAGGGGCAGTGAAACTATTTTGTATGATGCTTAATGGTGGATACATGGCATTATGTATTTGTCAAAAGCCATAGAACTGTATAAAAACACCATTATAAACTAAGGACTTTAATAATAATTAATTTGTTCATTATGATAACTAATTTGTCAATAATAACAAATTTGGCTCCTCAATACAATGAGATACCACTACACATCTATTAGAATGCCCAAAACTTACAAAAAAATTAAAAACACCAAATTCTAATGAGTATTTAGAGCTATATGAACTCTCATTTATAGCTATAAATGAGAATGGGGAGTGGAAAAATGGTATTGCTACTTTGGAAGACACTTTGGCAGTTTCTTACAAAACTAAACATACTCACCATATGACTCAACAATCATGCTCCTTGGTATTTACCCAAAGAAGTTAAAAACATATGTCCACACAAAATCCTGCAAACAGATGTTTATATAATCTTTATTTATAATTGTGAAAACTTGAAAGCAACTAAGATGTCCTTCAGTAGGTGAATGTATAAATAAATTGTGATACATGCAGATAATGGAATATTATTCAGTGCTAAAAAGAAATGAGCTATCAAGCCATGAAAAGACATAGAAGAAATTTAAATGCATATTACTAATGGAAAGAAGCCAACCTGAAAATCTACATACTGTATGATTTCAACTATATAACATTCTGGAAAAAGGTAAAACTGTAGAGACAGTAAAAAAATAAGTGGTTGCCAGAGATTAGAAGGGAGAAAGGGATGAACAGAAAGAGCACCAAGAACTTTTAGGGCAGTGAAACTGTTCTGCAAGATACTATAATACTATAATCTATAATATAATATCATTATATATTTGCCCTATCAATGCAAAAGAAGCCAAACTCTGTAAAATAATTTAAAGAGGTTTATTCTGAGCTAAATTTGAGGACCATGGCCCAGAGCCATGCCCAAGAAGTCTTGAGCAAGTGGACTTGCTGTGGCTGTGTTACAGTTTGGTTTTATACATTTTAGGGAGACAGGAATTACAGGTAAAGTCATAAATCAATACATGGAAGGCATATATTGGTTTGGCCCGAAAAGGTGGGACACCTCAAAGCTGAGGGGGAGGGGCTTACAGGTTATAGGTGGGTTTAACAACTCTTTGACTTGTAATTGGTTAAAAAAATTAAGCTTTGTCTAAAAGTCTGGGAATGTTTTAAGTTAAGATCAGGAAATCTGTTAATCAGAGACAAGCTCCTGGCTATATATTTGTTGTGTAAATTGAGGATCTGCACGTTTGTCTTCCATAGCCTTAGGCCTGTTAATGAGTTACAAAGGATGTCTCTAAGAAGGGAGGCGGGCATAATGAGGCATGTCTGACCTCTCTTCTCATGGTTAGTAACTCAGTTTTAGGGTATCCCCTTGGCCAAGAGGGGGTCTATTCAGTCAGCTCGGGGTGGGGGCTTAAGATTTTATTTTAGTTCACATTCCAAACCTATAGAATGTACAACACCAAGAGTGAATCCTAATATAAAGTATGAAATGTGAGAGATATTGACATGTCAATATAAGTTCATTGATGGTTACAAATTTACCACTCTGGTATTGGGTAACGCTGTGTGTGTGTTGAGGCAGGGAGTATATGGAAACTTTACTTAATGCTTAATTTTGCCCTGACCCTAAAACTTCTAAGGTATAAACTCTATTAAAATGTGGCTCATCAATTGCAACAAATGTACCACATTAATGCAAGATGTCAATAATAAAGGAAATTGTACAGGGAAGCAGGGTATACGAGAACTCTTTGTACTTTCTGCTCAAAATTTCCCTAAACTTATAACTGCTATAAAAATAAAGTATATTAGTTGTGTGTGTATGCGTGTGTATCAGTGTCTGTGTGTGTATAAATGTATAAATGTATGTGTGCATGTATATATATATATGTTATGTTTTGATGGAAAATTGACAATTCTTTTGGGCTCTTTCTAGCATAAACCTAGATCCACAGACTTGAGTCCTGTGAGGCATTGTGACCCACATATATAAACAGCCCCTATTCTAATAGGTGCCAGAAAACATAATTATTTCTTCATAGAAATTAAATTAATCCTTTTGAAATTATTCCCTAATGTAAGTACATCATGATAAGATAAACTTCTTTTTGTCAAGCTGCATGTAAAGTATGTCGATATCAAATATGAAAAGGTGAGTGGGGGCTGGAGTGAAAATAACTATAACAAAAAAAATACTGTTTTCTTTTTACCCAATGCGAGTGTTATAAATTAAGACAATGAAAGGATTTCTCATCTTTTCTTTATAGTTTTTCCATGTTGACACCTTGGATTGAGGGCTTGTTGTGCATCAGTGTTTCTCAGGCCTGTGAGCTTCTGGAATAAGTCTCAACTGGGCCATGCCATGAAAAGTACCATGTTTCTTTGATTCCAATATGCACAAGTTTTTCACATTTCAATGTTTCTGGAATAGTGATGTATGATATAATAGATGTATGCATTTAATATAATGTTCTCTTTCTGTCATTAAAGCTGTTGTTAACTCAATAATGCATCTTGAAATGAAAAGTGTTGAGGGGTTGGAGAAAGATGGCTGAATAGAAACCTCCAGTGATTGTCCCGCCACATGAAGACAAAATTCAACAACTACTCACACAAGGAAGCACTTTTAGAAGGACCAAAAATCAGGTGAGTGATCACAGTACCTGGTTTTAACATTGTATCATGGAAAGATGCGCTGAAGAGGGCAGAAAGGACAGTCTTGCATTGCCTACATAATGCAAGACTCCCCCATCCTCTGGCAGTGCCTTGCCAGCATGCCAAATGGAGAGAGAATTTATGTGCTCAAGGGAGGGATAATGAAGTGACTATGGGAATTTGCATTGAAACTCAGGGCCACCTTGTAATAAGGGAACACAGCACAGGGAAGAATTCTGCCAGAATCCACAGAGGGAGAATTTAGACCAGCCTGGCCAGGGGGAAGTCCTCTACCCTAATACCTGACAAAAAGCAGCTTAGGGTCTGGCATAAATTCATAAGGTAGTAGGGTCACAAATGCTACAGTCCTTGGGTAATTCCTGTGACTAATCTGGTTTACAGCCAGTGGACTTGGGGTGCACATGGCCCAGTGAGACACCAGCAGAGGTGGCCAAGCCAGTGCCTGTGTCACCCCTCTCCCATTTTCAAGCAGTCCAGCTCAGGGAGAGTCTTCTTCCACTTGGGGAAAAGAAAGGGGAAAATTCAGAGGAATTTGTTTTGCAACTTGGGTACCAGCTGAGCCGCATTAAAATAAAGTACCAAAAAGACTCCTGAAGCTCCACAGTCTATGCCTTAGTTCCCGAATGGCATTTGTAGACCCACCCTGGGCCAGAAGGAAACAGGCTTCTCTGAAGGGAAGGACCCAGTCTTGTCATGATTTACCACCTGCTGACTAAAGAGTCCTTGGGGTTTGAATAAACATCAGAGGTAGCCAGGCAGCCATCACCGTGGGCTTTGGGTGAGATTGGGCTGCCTTTAGGAGTTATCTGTCATTGGTGGCCATAAGGAAGTGCACAAGTCACTCCTCCCCCAACTCCAGCAGCCCAGCACTGAGGGTGAGAGAGCACAGAGAGTGAGGGAAGAGAGTGAGAGACTTTGCCTGGTAACCTAGGGAATTCTCCCATAGCTTACCCAAGTCCACCAAGGTGATACCACCGGGAGTCTGCAAGAGTCACAATATTACTAGGCCTGGTACACCCCCAGTACTGATACAGCTGCAGTGATCAAAGACTTATATTACAACACACAATTCCCTTTGAATATCTTGAAAGCCTTCTCAAGAAGGATGGGTTCAAACAAGGACAGACAGTGAAGATTAAAATAAATACCTAACTCTTCAAAGCACAGACATCCATGAACATCCACAAACATCAAAAACATCCAGGAAAACATCCAGGAAAACACACCCTCACCAAACAAAATAAATAAGGCACCAGTGACCAATCTCAGAATGATGGAGATAGGTGACTGTTCAGACAAAGTATTCAAAATAGCTGTACTGAAGAAGCTCAATGAACTTCAAGACAACACAGAGAAGGAATTCAGAAGCCTATCAGAGAAATTTAACAAAGATATTGAAACAATTTAAAAAACTCAAGCATAAATTCTGGAGCTGTAGAATTCAATGGACAAACTGAGAAATGCATCAGAATATGTCAACAGAAGAATTGACAAAGCAGAAGAAAGAATTAGTGAGCTTGAAGACAGCCTATTTTTAAATACACACTCAGAAGAGGGAAAAAAAATAAACAGAATAAAAAGAATGAAGCATGACTACAGGATCTAGAAAAGAGCCTAAAAAGGGGAAAACTAAGAGTTATCCACCTTAAAGAAGAGGTAGAGATATATATTTGGGTAAAAAGTATATTTAAAGAAATCATAACAAAGAACAATCCAAACATAGAGAAAAATACCGATATCAGGTACAAGAAGGTCATAGAACACCAAGCAGATTTAGCCCAAACAAGACTACTTTAAGGCATTTAATAGTCAAGTTCCCAAAGGTCACAGATGAACAAAAGGTGTTAAGGGAAGCAAAAAAACAGAAACAAATAAACTATGAAGAAGTATTTCCAGCAGCAGAGTTCTCAGTGTAAACCTTACAGGCTAGGAGAGAGTGGCATGACATATTCAAAGTGCTGAAGGAAAAACACTTGGACACTAGAATATTATATCCTGTAAATATTTTTCTAAAATGAAGGAGAAATAAAGACTTCAACTGACAAAAAAGAAGCTGAGGGATTTCATCAACACCAGACCTGTCCTGCAAGAAATGCTAAAAGGGTTTCTTCAATCTGAAAGAAAAGGATGTTAATGGACAATAAGGACCATGTGAAGGTATACAACTCACTGGTAACAGTAAGGACACAAATACAGAATACTCTATATCTGTAATTGTGTGGTATAAACCACTTATATCTTGAGTAGGAAGACTAAAAGACAAACTTATCAAAAATAACTACAACATCTTATTGAGAGATAAATAGTGTAAAAAGATATGGACAGAAAAAAGAAAAAGGTAAAAACAGAGGGAGGATGGAGTTTACATGTAGAATTTCTGTTAGATTTCTCTTTGCTTGTTTATTTGTTTGTAAGAGGAGATGTCATATGTTTAAAATAATTGGTTATAAAATTTTTGGAAGCCTCATGGTAACCTCAAATAAAAAAAATACCTACAACAGATACCCAAAAAACTGAAAGGAAGAAATTAAAAAACACTAGCAGAAAAAATCATTTTTAACAAAGGAATACAGGAAGGAAGTAAGAAAGAAAGAGAAGACCACAAAGCAACCAGAAATCAAATAACAACATGGCAGTAGTAAGTCCTTACCTATCGATAATAACATTGAATGTGAAGGGACTAAACTCTCCAATCAAAGACATAGAGTGGCTGAATGGATTAGAAAAAAAGAGCAAACCATATGTTATCTGAAAGAAACCCATTTCACCTATAAAATGCACACATAGACTGAAAATAAAGGGATGGAAAAAAGATATTCCATGCAAATGGAAACCAAAAAAAAGCAGGAGTAGCTGCACTTCTATTTAAAAAAAATAGATTTCAAGACAAAAACTGTAAAAAGAGGCAAATAAGCTCATTATATAATGATAAGGGGTCAATTCAGAAAGAGGGTATAAGAATTCTAAATATATATGCACCCAGTACTGGAGAACCCAGATATATGAAGCAAATATCATCAGGGTTAAAAAGAGAGAGAGAGAGACCCCAATACAAGAATCATTGGAGACCTCAACACTCCACTTTCTGCATTGGCCAGATCATCCAGACAGAAAACCAAGACAGAAACACTGGACTTAATCTGCGCTATAGACCAAATGTAACTAGTAGATATTTATGGAACATTTCATCCAACAGCTGCAGCATACGTATTCTTCATCTCAGCTCATGGATTATTCTCAAGGATAGACCGTATATTAGGCCACAAAACAAGTCTTAAAAATTCAAAAAAATGAAATAAAACCTAATATTTTCTCTGGCCACAATGGAATACAACTAGAAATCAATAACAAGAGGAACACTGAAAAATATACAAGCACATGGAAATTAAACAATATGCTCCTGAATGACCAGTGGTTCAATGAAGAGATTAAGAAGGAAATTTTAAAAATTCTTGAAACAAATGAAATTGAAAACACCAGATATCAAAACCTATGGCATATAGCAAAAGCAGTAATAAGAGGAAAGTTCATAGCAATAAATGCCTACATCAAAAAACTAAAAAAATCTTCAAATAAACAACCTAATGATGTATCTAAAAGAAGTAGAAAAACAAGAGCAAGGCAAACCCAAAATTATTAGAAGAAAAGAAATGATAAGGATAAGAACAGAAATGAATGAAATTGAAACCAGAAAAACAGTACAAAAGATCAACAAAATGAAAAGTTGGTTTTTTGAAAAGATAAACAAAATTGACACACCTTTAGCCAGACTAACTAAGAAAATAAGAGGAAGACCCACATAAATAAAATCAGAGATGAAAAAGGAGACATGACAACTGATACTGCAGAAATCCAAAGGATCATTAGAGACTACTATGAGCAACAATATGCTCATAAGTTGTTGTAAAACCTAGAAGAAATGGATAAATTCCTAGGCACATACAACCTAACAAGATTGAAAAAGGAAGAAATCCAAAACCTAAACAAACCAATAACAAGTAAAGATATAGAAGCAGTAATAAAAAGTCTCCCATCAAAGAAAAGCCCAGCACCCAATGGCTTCACTGCTGAATTCCAACAAGCATTCAAAGAAAAACTAATACCCACCCTACTTAAATTATTCCAAAAAATCAAGTAGGAAGGAATATTCCCAAACTCATTCTACAAGGCCTATATCACCCTGGTAGCAAAATGAGAAAAATAAAACAAGAAAAGAAAACTATAGGCTAATATCTCTGATGAACATAGATGCAAAAATCCTTAGCAAAACACTATCAAACCAAATTCAATTACACATTAAAAAATTATTCATCACGATCAAGTGGGATTCATCCCATGGATTCAAGAATGGTTCAACATACACAAATCTATCAATATGGTACATCATATAGACAAAATGATGGACACAAACCATGTGATCATATCAATTGATGCTGAAAAACATTTGATAAAATTCAACATGTCCTCATGATAAAAACTCTCAAAAAACTGGGTATAGAATGAACATACCTCAATATAATAAAAGCCACATATTACAGACCCATAGCTAGTATCATACTGAATGGGGAAAAATTGAAAGCCTTTTCTCTAAAATCTGGAACAAGACGAGGATGCCCAGTTTCACCGATGTTATGCAACACAATATGGGAAGTTCTAGGTAGAGCAATCAGATAAGAGAAAGAAATAAAGGGTATTTGAATTGGAAAGGAAGAAATTCAATTATCCTTGTTTGCAGATGATATGATCTTACATTAGGGAAACCTAAAGACTGTACAAAAAAAAAAAAAACTATTAGAACTGATAAACAAATTCAATAAAGTTGCAGGATACAAAATCAACATAAAAAAGTAGCATTTCTATATGCCAACAACAAACAATCTGAAAAAGAAACCAAGAGAAAAAACCCTTTTATAATAGCCACAAATAAAATAAAACACCTAGGAATAAACTTAACCAAAGAAGTGAAAAATCTCTACAATGAAAACTATAATACATTGATGAAAAAAATTGTAGCAGACACAAACAATGGAAAGATATTCTGTGCTCGTGGATTGGAAGGATCAATATTGTTAAAATGTCCATACTACCCAAAGCAATCTACAGATTCAATGCAATCCCCACTAAAAGATCAGTTACATTCTTCATGGAAATAGAAAAAATAATCCTAAAATTTATATGGAACCACAAGTGACCCAATATAGCCAAAGCCATCCTGAGGGAAAAAAAAAAACAAAAAAACCTGGAGGAATTGCATTACCTAACATCAAATTATACTACAGAGCTGTTAACCAAAACAGCATGGTACTAGCATAAAAAACAGACACATAGACCAATGGAACAGAAAAGAGAACCCAGAAATAAATCCACACACCTGTAGTAAACTTGTCTTAAACAAAGTTTCCAAGAACATACAGCAGGGAAAGCACAGTCTCTTCAATACATGGTGCTGGCAAAACTCCATACGCACAAGAATGAAACTAGAACCTTATTTCTAACCTTACATAAATAGGAAATGAAAATGGATTAGAATTTTGAATCTGAGACCTAAAACTATGAAAACATTGGGGAAACACTTCAGGACATTGGTCTGGGCAAGGACTTCTTGAGTAATACCCCCAAAGCACAGGCAACCAAAGCAAAATTGGACAAATGTGATCACATCAAACTAAAATGCTTCTGCACAGCAGAGGAAATAATCAAAAAAGGGACGAGACAACGCACAGAACGGGAGAAACTATTTGGAAACTACCCATCTGACAAGGAGTTAATAACTAGAATATATAAGGAGCTCTAACACCTCAACAGGAAAATCAAATAATTTGATTAAAAAATGGGCAAAAGATCTGAATAGACATTTCTCAAAATAAGGCATACAAATGGCAACATGTATATGAAAAAATGCTCAACATCATTAGTCATCAGAGAAATGCAAACCAAAACTACAATGAGACGTAATCTCACCCCAGTTAAATGGCTTTTATCGAACAGGCAATAACAAATGCTGGTGAGGATGTGGAGAAAGGGGAATCCTCGTACACTTTTGGTGGGAATGTAAGTTAGTACAACCACTATGGAGAACTGTATGGAGGTTTCTCAAAAAACTAAAAATAGAACTACCATATGACCCAGCAACCCCACTGCTAGGTATATATCCTAAACAAAGGAAATAAGTATAGCAAAAAGATATCTGCACATCCATGTTACTTGCAGCACTAATCATAATAGCCAAGATTTGGAATCAACCTAAGTGTTCATAAATAGATGCATGGAAAAAGAAATTGTGGTGCATATACACAATTAAATATTATATAGCCATAAAAAGGAATGAAATCCTGCCATTTGCAACAACATGGATGGAACCGGAGAACATTATGTTAAGTGAAATAATCCAAGTAGAGAAAGACAAATCTTGCATGTTCTCACTCATATGTGGGAACTAAATATTGATCCTATGGAGACAGAGAGTAGAATGATGGTTACCAAAGGCTGGGAAGGATAGCTGATTAGATAGAATGAACAATATTTGAAAGCACAACAAAGTGATTATTATCAGCAATAAGTTGGGGTATACTTTAAAATAACTAAAAGAGTGGGATAGGAGTGTTTCTAACGCAACAAAATGATAAATGCTTGAGGTGGTGTATACCCCAATTACCCTGATTTGATTAATACATCTTGTATGCCTGTATCAAAACATCACACCTACCCAATAAGTATATAGAACTATTGTGTATCCATAACAATTAAAAGTAAATTTTCATTAAAAACCTGAAAAATTCTTAGAGTAGAGCAAATATGTTCATCATTAGTAAAGGATTCTCCACCTTTTATAGTTACTGCTGTGATTCTTCTGCCCAAACTGATCTTTTGACAAGATTCATCCAACAGTGTTTACGAGGTGGCTGTGACTTCCTCTTTTCGCATCCACTCTCTAACATTTATTTTGTAGTGTGAAAAACAAAAATGGCAATTTTAATGTGTTTTTTGATAAGAATATACTTTATGTTTTCATAAAACAAACAAATATATCCAAATGAAGGATACAGCTGGGTCTAAAGAATTGAAAACCAGTGTTACCTACTGACCCTAGTTAAGAACCAAACATTGTTGTGCATTTAATAAAAGTAGAAAAATCACACTTTTGAGTTTCATACTGACAAATCCTCCAGACATGCTGCTTAACATGTTACTGAAATTATCAGCTTTGCCAGTTGCTTAGCCATTTTATTTCTTTACATTTTGGATGATTGCAGATGGTTTGCATAATATCTTCAAAATGAAAATAAAGTAGGCCATTAACAAATTATGGTAAGTATCTGAACTTACTTTTTGACAAGAAGTAAAACAGATATCTGTTAGTTGTTTAATCAAGATGGCCCACTTTTAAAGATAAATTGTGTCACTGGAAATCCAAGTACATATTACACATACCAGAGTAGGAGTTATGTAGGTCACTGATAACTATTAGATTGAACTACATGAAATGTCATTTTTGTAGGTCAAGAGCAGTCAAATATTAGCAATTTAATATGGTTCAACTTAATAAAATTATTTTTCTAAATCCTTTCTTAATAAAATATATATTTAAGGTATAGAACATGATATTTTGATATGCATATACATAATGAAAACTATTAATACAGTCAAGCAAATTAGCAAATCCCTCTTTTCACATAGTTAACGTTTTTTCTGTGTGTGGTGAGGGCACCTGAAATAATTTTAGTAAACTAATCATACTTTAATGTCAAAACTTTTTGTTTTGCAGCAAGAGTAAATCTCTCTTGTTTTACCAACTAATATATAGGGTTCATAAACAATGCATTATTAACCAAGTGAAGGTAATTTGTTCCACTAATTAAGCCTTTCTTATGATAGAATTTTCAAAATGTGAAAAAGTGAGGAAATAGTGCAAGAATTTAAGGAGTTATAGGAATGATAATCCCAAAGTTTGAGTTTTATATTTTTAATTTTGCCATTGTACAAACTTATGCCTTAGTTCAAACAATAAAATTGGTTAGAAATGTAACCTTATTATTAAAATATCCTTAATGGGTTATAATAGTGGCACATAGTTCACCTTCTGCCATGTAACAGAAATGGCCATGAAAAGTAAATACCAGCATGATTAGTCTTCCATTTGAAAGTTACGGGAATGAATTGCAGTCTTCTATAATGTTCCTAATCCTCTTTCTATGTTCTGTAATAAAGTTAATAATTTTCTTCTTGTAGCTCAGGCTATGAACTTCAGTCATCCTCAAATCCTCTCTCTTCTTACCTCTGTATATCTGTTCAAGTTCCATCAACTTTACTTCATAAGTAGCCCTCAAGTTAATGTTTACCTTTTCATTCCAATTTTATTTTTTTTGTATTTCACAATGCTACAAGATTAAGATTCCTAAAATCTGAAAATATCATGCCTTTACTCAAAAATTTATATGGTACCTCTTGTTTATAGAATCTAGTGTAAATTACCTAGTATATCACAATAAGAATTTCAAAATAAGCTCCAACATTTTTTTTTCCAGCCTTATTTCCTGACATGTCACAGCTCACCATTACCACGAATAGCATTTAGGAGCCCAGTCACATAAAACTGTTTGCTATTACCTGAACACATACACACTTTCATTATTGTGTGCTTGTATGTGCTATTATAGTTGAACGCATCAAAGTACATTAAGCTACAAAAAATACAAATGTCAATCTGCACTCTAAAAATTATATGCCTAGATGTCAAAGCAAACTCTGAAACTTTTCATAAATCTATTGAAATGGATTCAAATGTTTAATGAACTTAAATTAAACTTTCCTTTGTGTTGATTCAGAGCACTAGGTGTGTCATGTACTGGCCAGCATATTTATTGGCCAAGAATCCCACAGCAAAATGTGAGATATTATGTTTTTCTTTGTATATCTTTTAGAGTTATTAGAAGAATCAAGTGAGAACATAGGTAAACTCACAGTACAAACCATATTCTGATCAGTAAATATAAGATGTTGGCAGTATCATAAATCATTAAAAACAGATATTATCATTTTCTTAGAAGAAAGTGTGCAAGGAAATACATTACACTTCAAAAAATAAACCAATAAATCTAACTTAGTGTATATCATCAACCAAATACTATGTTCAAAATCATTGGGGTTAAAAGGGATATTAAAACTGAACAAAACAAAAAGACCTTGAGACATTCACACTGTTGTCAAGGCAAGCAAAAATAATTTCAATACTGTTTAAAAAGTATTTTATAGAAATATAAGTAAAACATTATATGAAAAGATGTAGAAGTCAATTATTCAGCTGGAAAGGAAAAATAGGGAAGTTGACATTCAAGGACTCCATACCATGTCTTAGTATCACCATAACTGCAAAATAACTTGTAAGAAGGTAAGTTTGACACAGCAGCTTCCATGGTCTTTTCCTGATATTATATATCCTTATGCTTTTGCTGTGAAGAAACATTTGCTATGGCTACACAAAGAACCCTTTTGGGTAACAGTGCCCATATGTTAGGCAAGGTGATATTTCTGATGTCACTAAAACATGAGAGTATAACTAGTGAGCATTCCTAAAATAGCTGCTGCAATGGGGTATTTTGTTTACATCTGTGTGTAAATACCTACATACGTGTATTTATAAATATGTGTGTATCCAGAAAGTGACTTTGTTAAAAAATTTAAATAAACCTCTTAAATGGAGACTGAGTTAAGCTGACATTGGCAAATATTCAAGTGTGAGGAAGCACAGCAAAAGATCCTGTTATGATTAGGTACCACAGCCAGAGTGCCTAGAGAAGCACGGCCAAAGGAAACAAAACATGGATTTTCAGTTCAAAAACAAGCTGTCTTGATTTTAATCCAGTTTTGCCACTTATTAGCTGTTTAAACTTTGGTACTTTATAAACTAGTTTTCTCATCTGTAAAATGAAACTAAGAATGGCACCTACCTCATTAACTTGTGCAGGTTAATATATGTAAAACCTAACCTAAGAGCATTGCCTGGGACAGAACAACACTTAAATGAGTGTTTTCTACCGTAATTTCTGTCATTATAGCCTACAGATTTTCAAGGACCTGCAGAAATGGTTGAAAGATGACAAAGGTATATTGGACTCCTCCAACAGATTTAAACATTAAAAGAAAGAAATATTTAATTAAAAGTTTAAAATATTAACATAAAATTACATAAAATTACTTTTTTTTAGAAGAGAGGTCTAAAATTATATTAGCACAACACCAAGAGTGAACCCTAATATAAGTTATGGACTTTCAGTGATAATGATGTGTCCATGTTAGTTCATCACTTGTAACAAATATATCACTCTGGTGTGGGATTTGTTTTTTTTAATTTTGGTGCCACCTGAACACCCTTCCTGTCAAGGCTCCAAATTTTGCTCTAAATTGTGTTTATGCACTAATTTTCTTTTTTTAAATTTCAGAATATTATGGGGGTACAACACTTTGGTTATATATATTGCCTATGCACTGCCCAAGTCAGAGATACAATTGTGGACATCCCCCAAACTGAGCACCCTGCACCTATTAAATGAGAGTTTTTCCATCACCTCCACCCCCTCCCACCTGCCTGACCCCTGATGAATATTACTTCCACATGTGACATAAATATTGATCAGTTAGTACCAATTTGATGATGAGTACCAGTGGTGCTCGTTTTTCCATTCTTGTGTTACTTTGCTTCGAAGAATGGGCTCTCGCTCCAACCAGGATAATACCAGATGTGTTAATTCACCATTGTTTGTTATTGCTGAGTAATACACCATGGTATACGTATACCACATTTTATTAATCCACTCCTGTATTGATGGGCACCTGAGTTGTTTCCAAATCTTTGCAATTTTGAATTGTGCTGCTACAAACATTCGAGTGAAGATGTCTTTTTTATAGAGTATCTTTTTTTTCCTTTGGGTAAATACCAAGTAGTGGGATTGCTGGATCGAATGGTAGTCCTACTTTTAGTTCTTTGAGGTATCTCTATATTACTTTCCATAGAGGTTGTACTAATTTGCAGTCCCACCCGCAGTGTATGAGTGTTCCTATCTGTCCGCATTCTTGCCAACATTTGTTGTTTTGGGACTTTTTGATATAAGCCAATCTCACTGGAGTTAAGTGATATCTCATTGTGGTTTTGATTTGCATTTCCCTGATGATTAGAGAGGTTGAGCAATTTTTTATATGTTTGCTGGCCATTATTCTGTCTTCTTTTGAAAAATTTCTGTTCATGTTCTTTGCCCATTTTTTAATGGGGTTGATTGTTTTTTTCTTGTTGACTTTCCTAAGTTCTATATAGATTCTGGTTATCAGCCTTTTATCAGATGTGTAGCATACAAATATTTTCTCCCATTCTGTAGGTTGTCTGTGCACTCTTTGGCTGTGCAGAAGCTTTTTAATTTGATCAGGTCCCATTTATTTATTTTTGTTGCTGCTGTGATAGCTTTGGGGGTCTTCTTCATAAATTTTTTGCCTAGACCAATGCCTATAGGCATTTTTCCAACGTTTTCTTCTAGAATTCTTATGGTTTCACGTCTTAGCTTTAAGTCTGTTATCCACTGAGAGTTGATTTTTGTGAGAGGTGAGAAGTGTGGATCTAGTTTCCGTCTTCTACATGTTGCTATCCAATTTTCCCAGCACCATTTATTGAATAGGAATTCTTTTCCCCTTTGTATGTTTTTGTCTACTTTGTCAAAGATCAGATGATAGTAAGGGGTAGCCATTCTTATATCAGACATTATAAACTTTAAAGCAACAAAAGTAAAGAAAGAGAAAGATGGTCACTATATAGTGGTGAACGGAAAAATCTTACAAGAAGACTTAACAATCCTAAGTATTTATGCACCCAACACCAGAGTGCCCAGATACATAAAGCAAATACTGCTTGATCTAGACAACATAATAAGTAGCAATGCCATAGTAGCCAGGGACTTCAACACCCCACTGACAGAACTGGACAGATCCTCCAAACAGAAAATAAGCAAAGAAACAATGGACCTAAACAGGACTCTGGAACATTTGGGCCTAACAGACATCTACAGAACACTCCACCCAAATAACACTGAATATATGTTCTTCTCATCAGCTCATGGAACTTTCTCTAAAATTGATCACATCCTAAGCCACAGAACAGATCTCAACAAATTTAAAGAAATAAAAATCATTCCATGTGTCTTTTCAGACAACAGTGGTGTGGGATGTTGATTGTAGAGGAGGCTATGCCTGTGTGTGGGTATATGGAGGGCCTCTGTACTTTTCACTAAATTTTGCTGTGAATCTAATACTTCTCTAAAAAAATGAAATCTATATTTAAAAATTACAATTTACTTTAATGCAACTTATAGGTTATATTTACTCACTTCAAAAGAATTCACAAATATGTACTATGACTGCTGTGGAATTATAGGCAGTTGTAAATTAAATCAGTTTACTGTATCAAAATTCCAAAGCTAGTAATAAAAATCATCCCAAATATTTTACAAGTAAAAGTAATGTTTAATGTAGCATATGAATGCTGTTGACATTCTGTGATATGGAATCTCTAAAAGAAAGTGAGTCTAGAGCCTATCAAAGTCTTCAACTGGCTGCATTGATGCTTCTTAATATAATTATCCTGTAAGAAAACTGGAATGAACTATCTGAGTTCTGCTTCATGGAATAAAACACAACTGGACTGTTGCTATGCAGTCAGCTTCCTTTCCCAGCGTAGTATTAATATCTGAACTATCAAAGTTAACACTTGAAAAATGTGAAAATTCTATGAGCTTGGTTGGTTTTAATATGATGCTGAAGAGCTATTTTGATTGCATTCCTTCTTCATCACCCACATTAAAATATTGATTCCTCATCCCCCAATGAAAAGAGTTACTCTGAAGGCCAAAATATTTGCGTAATTAGCTATCAAGGCAAAGTTTAAATGAGTACCTGGTAGATCCTAAGCAAAACCATGTGTTAGCTTGAGTTGACAAAACATTTTATTTATGCAATGTGGGACTTGCCTTCCATCAATTAATTGAAAATTCTAAAGTAGGATGTCATAAAATAATAAATATGCCCTAAACATTTCATTTCTTATCTATTCATCCATCAATGGACACCTAGTTTGTTTACTTATCTTGGTTATTGTGAATAACGCTGCAGTGAACATGGGGATGCAGCTATCTCTTTCATATACTGATTTCATTTCCTTTGGTTATATACCCATAGATAGGATTGCCATACTGTATGGTAGTTATATTTTCAATTTTTTGAGGAACTTCCATACTGTTTTCTGTGATGGCTGTACCAATATACATTCCCACTAACAGTGTGAAATTGTTCCCTTTTCTCCTAATCCTCACCAACCCTTGTTATTACTTCTGTATTTGATAATAGGCATCCTAATAGATATGAGTTGATATCTCATCTTGATTTTTATTTGCATGTCGCTGATGATTATAATGTTAAGCACCTTTTTTTTGGCCATTTGTATGTCTTCTTAGTATTAAATAATAATGTCTATTCATATCCTTTGTCCATTTTTAAATTAGGTTATTTTTTCCTATTAAGTTGTGTGAGTTTATTATATATTTTTGAGGTTAACCCCTTACTGGATATATCGTTGGCAAATATTTTCTCCCATTTGTATATTGCCTTTTCATTTGGTTGATTGTTCCCTTTGCCATGCAGAATCTCTTTAGTTTGATGTAGCCACACTTGCTTATTTTCACTTTTGTTGCTTGTGGTTTTGGTGTCATAGCCAAAAAATCATTGCCCAGACCAATGTCAAGTAACTTTTTCTCTATGTTTTCTTCTAGGAGTTTTACCATTTCAGATCTTACATTTAAGTCTTTAAATCTTTAATAAATTTCAAGTTAATTTTCGTATATGGTGCAAGACAAGGATCCAAGTTTATATTTTTCATGTGAATATCCAGTTTTCTCAACTCCATTTATTGAAGGGACTTTTCTTTCCCCATTGTGCATTACTGGCAGTCTTGTCAAAGATTATTTGACCACATATGCCTCGGGTTATTTGTGGGCTGCCTAGACTGTCCCATTGGTCTTTGTGCCTGTTTTAATGGCAGTATCCTACTATTTTGATTATTATGATAAAGAAAATGTGGTGTATACACACACACACACACACACACAAAATATGCAATAGAATATTATTTAGCCATAAAAGAAGGAAATCCTGGCATTTGTGACAACACAGATAAACCTGTAGGACATTAAACTAAGTAAAATAAGCCAGGTACAAAAAGAAAAATATGGTATGATCTCACTTATATGTGGAATCTAAAAAAGTTGAACCCATAGAAACAGAGAGTAGAAGTGTGGTTACTAGGGTTTGGGGATGGATGAAATGGGGAGATGTTGGCCAAAGGATACAAACTTTCAATTACAAGATGAGATGAACAATTGTTGGGGTTCTATTGACCAGCATGGATAATCATGGATGAGTTAATTAATTTGATTTTGATAATTGTTATACAATGTATACCTACACCAAACAATCACATTGTATACTTTGAATAAATACAATTGTTATTTGTCAATTAAATACTTTAAGCTTAAAAATTCATTCTAACTTAAAACAAAGATTTACACCTATTTTACAATAATATGATATTTTAAGATACTGATCTTTACTTTGTTATTTGAAAACTCTCGGCTTAGTTTTCATAAAACAACACTTTTTGCATTTATGTTTAATTAAAATTATACAATTAAAATAATAACAATTATGGCATAAAAGGGTTTGAGAACAAACATAATTGGCTCTTGGTAAACATAACTCAGAAGCAGGAGCAGAAACATGCAGAATAATAGCATCAAGCATTTTTATCAGGCCATTTTAGAGAGGGTAAGGAGATCATTAGTTAATTTGGCAACCCAATTAGAGGATTTTATTTAAGAAAGAGCTTCCATTTCATTTCACTGTAAAATAAATTGGCCTCTGATTTTACAACTAGCAATGTTATTTACAATATTACCATGGATTATTTTATTACATATATTGATATTGTAAAGAAATATTATGAATTATCTGTAGCCCTTAACAGGGGTCTTAGCCCTATTATTTTATTACTTTCTTCATGTGAATATTAAATTTTTGTGTTAACTTCACCACACCATAGTATCTGATTTTTGGTAAAACACAATTCTAAATATTGCTGCAGATGTATTTTTTAGATATCGTTAAGATTTAAATCAGTAGACTTTGAGTACAGCAGATTACCCTTCATAGTGTGGGTAGGCCTTATTCAATCAGTTGAAGACCATAAGAGAAAAAACTGAGGTCTCCCACATAAGAAGGAATTCTACCTCCAGACTGATTTTGGACTCAAGCTGCATTATCAACTTTTGTCCAGGTCTTTTGTCTACCAGCCTGCACTGCAGAGTTTCAACTTGCCAGCCCTCAGTTGTGTGAGCCAATGTTTTTACATAAATTTTTTTCTCTTTCTCTGTGTATAGATATATTTACATATATAAATATATACACATATATAAATATATGGTAGGGAAGGACTTCCATAGCATAAAATCAATGAAAAATAATTGAAAAGAAAAGATCCATATATTAGATGAGCTAGAAATTTTAAAATTAAAAAAATTTGATATATTATTTTGAACTCCCAACTTGTTAAAATCACTTTTAAAATAAACAACTCTATGCTAGAGAATATATAAATGGGCTAAAAGCATTCCATGTTGAAAAGCAATTTGGCACTATGTTTGAAGAAACTTAAAAGTTACCTAAATTTGGAACAACTAAATTCACTTCTAGAAATTTATCCTAAGAAAATATCAGAGTGGTAGACAAGGAGTTATGTGCAAAGAATTTAAGGGTATATAATTTTCAATGAGTAATTTTAAAGCAAAGTATATATCCAACAACAGGAAAATTGTTAAGTATCATGGCACAATCATATGATAAAATTTCTTGCAGTTATTTTAAAAATCATGTTATGAAGATTATTTGATGCCATATAAAAATTAAATGTCATGCCAAATAAGAAAATAAAAGAGGAAATAACTGAATAAACTCAATCTTCTAAATTATATAAATATAAGTATTATAATAAAAAAGCTAAACGCCAGCAAATATTTTAATAAAGGTTATCTGTGGGTGGTAAGATCAGAGGTGATTTTCCCTTATTTCTATTTTTGTTAATATTTTAAATTTTCTGCAATGAGTATGTGTGGCTTATATAATCACAAGTGCACAGCTGTAAAAAACTCCAAGGCAGTACATAATTACAACTAAAGATTAGCCCAAATAAGCTCAATCAGAAATGAAAATGGAGATATTACAACTGATACAACAGAAATACAAAATATCATCTGTGAATACTATGAAATCACTATGCACATAAACTAAAAAACATAGGGGAAATGGACAAATTCCTGGAAACACACAACCTCCAAGATTGAATCAGGAAGAAATAGAACTCCTGAACAGACCAATAATGAGCAAAAAGATTGAAGCACCAATAATATATCTCCCAACAAAAAAAAGCCCTGGACAGCATGGATTCACAGGCAAATTTTACCAGACATGCAAAGAAGAGCTAGTACCCATACTGCAGAAACTATTCCATAACATTTAGAAGGAGGGAATCCTTTCAAACTCATTCTATGAAGGCAGTATCACCCACCAAAGCCAGGAAAGGAGGCAAAAACAACAACCACAAAAAACTACAGACCAATATACCATGTGAATATAGATGCAAAAATCCTCAATAAAATACTTCCAAACAGAATTCATAGCGTATCAAAAAAATAATCTACCATGACCAAGTGGGCTTCATCCTAGGGATGCAAGGATGGCCAACATATATAAATAAATAAATGTGATTCATCACATAAACATAAGCAAAAACACAGACCATATGATCATCTCTATAGATGCAGAAAAATCATTCAACAAAATTCAGCACCCTTTCATGATAAAAACACTCATCAAATTAGGCATAGAAGGAATATATCTCAAAATTATAAAAGCCATATATGACAAACCCACAGCCAACATAATACTGAATGGGGGAAAGCTGAAAGCATTCCCACTAAGAACTTGAACAAGGCAAGTGGGCCCACTGTCACTACTTCTATTCAACATAGTGCTGGAAGTCCTAGCCAGAGCAATCAGGCAAGAGAAAGAAATAAAGGGTACCAAAATCAGGAAAGAGGAAGTCAAACTATTGCTTTTTGCTGACAATATGATCTTATATCTAGAAAGCCCCAAAGACTTCACCAAGAGACTCCTGGAATTGATAAATAAATTCAGCAAAGTCTTAGGTTACAAAATCAATATACACAAATCGGTAGCATTTCTATACACTAATAAACGTCAAGCTGAGAGTCAAATCAAAGACTCAATACCATTCACAATAGCTACAAAGAAAATAAAATATCTGTGAATATACTTAACCAAGTATGTGAAAGATCTCTACAAAGATACCTGTGAAACACTAAAGAAAAAAATTGCAGAAAACACAAGCAAATGGAAAAACATATCATGCTCATGGCTCGGCAGAATCAACATTGTTAAGATGTCCATAGTATCCAAAGTCATTTACAGACTCAATGCAATCCCCATCAAAATACCAATGTCATATTTTACAGGTCTAGAAAAAAGAAGTCTATGCTTTGTTTGGAACCAGAAAAGAGCCCAAATAGCCAAAGCAATCTTAACCAAAAAGAACCAATCTGGAGGCATCACATTACCAGACTTCAAACTATATACTACATGGCTATAGTAACCAAAACAGCATGGTATTGGCAGAGAAACAGAGACATACACCAATGGAACATAACAGAGAACCCAGATATAACACCATCCACATACAGCCAAGTGATCATTGACAAAGCAGACAATATACACTGGGGAAAAGAAGCCCTAGTCAATAAATGGTGCTGGGAAAGTTGGATGGCCACATGCAGAAGAATGAAATGGGATCCATATTTCTCACCATTCACAAAAATTAATTCAAGAGGCATAAGAGACTTAAATGTAAGACATGAAACTATAAGAATTCTAGAAGAAAATGTTGGAAAAACTATTCTAGATATCAGCCTAGGCAAAGAATTTAAGAAGAGGACCCCAATGGCAATCACATCAACAACAAAAATAAATAAATGGGGATTAATTAAAAAGCTTCTGCACAGCTAAGGAAATAATCAATAGAGCAAATAGACAACCTACAGAATGGGAGAAAATATTTGGATGCTACACATATGATAAAGGGCTGACAACCAGAGTCTACAAAGAGCTCAAGCAAATCAGCAAGAAAAAACAAAACAACCCCATTAAAAAGTGGGCAAAAGACGGGAACAGAAGCTTTTCAAAAGAAGATAGACCAATAGCTAATAAACATATGACAAAATGGTCAATGTCACTAATCATCAGGGATATGCAAATTAAAATTACAATGAAATATCACCTTACCCCAGTTAGAATGGCTTTTATTAAAAAGTCCAAATATAAAAGATGCCGGCATGTATGCAGAGAGAAAGGGATGCTTATACACTGTTGGTGGGACTGCAACCTCTGTGGAAAACTGTGTGGAGATTCTTCAATGAACTAGAAGTAGACCTATGGTTTGATCCAGCAATTCCACTACTATGTATTTACCCAAAGTAAAGTAAGTCATTTATCAAAAATATCCCTGTACATGAATGTTTAGTGCAGCACAATTCACAATTGCGACAATGTGGAATCAACCCAAGTGCCCATAAATTCATGAGTGGATTAACATAATGTAGTATATGTATACTATGGAATTATATGCAGCCATGAAGAATGATGAATCAAGGCCTTTTGCAATAATTTGGATGGAATGTGAGCCCATTATCCTAAGTGAAGTATCTAAAGAATGGAAAAACAAACACCACATGTACTCGCTATTAAATTGGAACTAACTGATGAGCACACATATGCAGAGATAGAAGTAAAACCCAGTGAAAATCAAGTGGGTTGGGGGAGAAGGGCATGGGTGTAAACCTACCTGATGGGTACAATGAACACTATCTGAGTGATGGGAACACTTATGACCCTGACACAAGCATAACAAAATCAATACATGTTACCAAAACATTTGTACCTCTGTAATATTTTGAAATAATAATAATAATAAAAATATTAGCTCTGTCTTTGCTTTGATTTTAGCTTTTGGTGCTACTGACAGGATGAGATTTATGTTGGAAGGGTGAGGGATAAAAGCTTCTCCTACTTTGATAATGTATCTAATGTCTCTTACCTTTCCCTACATCTTTTATGGCCATTTGTGCTACCTCAGTTCTATCTGGCTGGAGAAGGAACTGGTCTATGCAAATAGGAATATTAAATCTATTTAAGAAGACATATTGTTGCTATGATAAAAATGTAGTGCTGTTACCATAGAAAATGGACTCTGAAGATAATGTGCATACAAAAAACTTATGTAGACACTGCTTACAAACTCAAAAACATAAGTTTGCCAATATAACATATCATATGGCATGTGTGTGTACATGCATGCATACATACACGCACATGCATGCACGTGCATACAATATTTTAAAACCAGGATTCCTATAAAAACCTGTTGTCCTCTTGAAAAATACTCACACCTAGGTCTCAAGTATTCCTGATAATTGCTTTTAGAAGCTAATCAAAGGCATGGACTCAGCTATAATATGGGTCAAATTCCTTTTATGACTTTTCCAAGATATATTTAATGGCCTATTTTACTCCAGGCTTTAAAAGTAGGAAAAAAAATTTTCCAATCTTGGTACACGTTATATTAGAAATTATCAGTCTCTACTTAATCTGCCTGGGAGGGACAATCAGCTATGTAAATTCATTGTGAAGGCAATTTGGGGGAAAAATTATCATGTAGGGAAAGAAAATTTAATAACTATACACTATGTCCAGGCACTATACTGAGATGTATACATGTACATTCTTTTTTAAGCTTCATTTCAAATTGGCAAGATACTATTATGCCCAGTTTACAGATAAAGCAATAAAGGATCAGACAATTTAAGTAATATGTTGAAGTTCAGGTGGTAATGGACAGAACTGGAGGGTGAGATTAACACTATGCCATATTTTCTCGAGTGTATTCTTGAAGGCAATGGGAATACAAAGGAATGGCTTCAGAAGACCTTAGTCCCCCAGTCACCTCCATTAGCTGTCCAGATAAATATACTAAGTGAAGGCAGAGTATTTATTATGCAAATATAGTTTCAGAACAAATGAGGTGAACATTCAGACAATAGCACTGTGAACTACAAATCACAGTGAGGGACAACAGACCAATGGATTAGGCTTTGCCACTGTGAGGGCCAGCTACACTCCCCAGGCTGGTGCTATTGACTGAATGTTTGTTCTCCCCCACAATTCATATGTGAAATGTAATCACCAATGTAATGGTGTTCGGAGGTAGGATCTTTGGGAGGTAATTAGGCCATGAGAGCAGAGCACTCATGAATGGGATTAGTACTCTTATAAAGGAGGCCTAAGAGAGGACCTCTCCCCACTTTTGCCATGTGAAGCCACAGCAAGAAGGCACCACCAAACACCAGAAAGCAGACCTTCACCAAACACCAAAGTTTCTAGCACCTTGATCTTGGACTTCCCAGCCTGCAGAAATGTGAGAAATAAGTTTCTTTTATTTATAAGCCAACCAGTTTATGATATTTTGTTATAGTAATTTGATTGAACAAAAAAATCTAGTCAAAAATGGCTGCTCCAGCATATTCCTTCTGCACTCCACTTAAAAGATGAGGCTGACTTATTTGTTAGCTTCCTATAATGTGATCTCTTTCTGAAAACAAACTGGTTTCCCCTAAGTGGTTTAAAAATATAGATCAGAAAAAACTACCCCGCAAAAGAAGTGTGGATAGTGTTTTTTATACTTATCATTGAAAATTCACGAGAAGTGTTTATTCTCTTCAGAAGCACAATAGCCTAATAATATTCTCCATTGTCTATTCAATTAGCATTGCATAAACTTACCTAATAAAGTTCCATGTGCATAGTGTGTGTTTAATATAGCTTTAATTGATAAGTATTTGAAAAGTAACCAAATAAAAGCCTTGAGACACTGAGTAAAGTATTAATATGCTTAATCAGCCTCACCTGCAATTTACTACAATTATAATATACAAATATGACCTTGTACTGTTCTTGAATATTAATATGCTATGACACAGTGAAAATATTACTTCCCTCTCCTGGATCTTTTGCCTGTCTATGGACCTCTCTTTTCATTTAAGGTTTTGAAAAGTTCAATCTTCTATAAAGCAATTATTTCCTCAGAAGCTGTTATCACCATGATCACACATAGCATTACATGCCTCTTAAAATTTCTCTGTTTGGTGAACAAGATTCTCAGTTTATATGGAAGAATAAATTAAAGAGACATCAATATTAGGAGAAGGATTTCTTTTTAAATGAGATGAACCCATCAGAAATTGTTCCATGGAAATGAGTTTCATCACTACATGAAAACCATTAATCCATATTCCACTAGTATAGTAATTTACATGTATAAAATTCTCTTTCTGTTTATCTTAGCTTTCGACAGTACTATAATACACAAGTGGAAGAGAGATCTGAAGATGTATGCCATGTTTATTGGAGGGACACAAATTGGATATTTAAAACATCTTTGTTCCCTTTCTGTACACATATATTCTTTGAAAATGCCTATGTTCGATGTTTTTCTTAAATATAATAAATCACCATAATTGCATTCTGGGCTAGAAATTTAAATACAGCTTATCATTTCTTCCTTAAATATACACAGTAGCCATTATTATTATTCTCAGAGACTGAGGTCCAGATGTTACATTTTTGTTCAAAGTTACACAGCTATTGGGTAGCATAGACAAGAATCAGACTAAAGACTACCTAATGGCAAAGCCCACCCTTTCTGCATTATTTCATACTGCCTCATGTGTGTGTTGCAGGTTAATAACATAAGCATAATGAATAATTGTGTTATAAAGAATTAAGTTGTCTTAAAAAAAGAATTAAGTCTTCTGAAAAGGCATTGAAGGTGACTTTTTCAAGTAGTTAATATAGGACCTTGATGATATCAACAGAAATTGTTCAAACATATTCAATTCTCAGAATAAAAATTATTTTAAAATTTTCTAACAAGAATCCATATTGCAAAACGAGGTTTACCGCCATACCATCAGTAATTTTGCATACTTGATATTTCTCATAATTTCTCATTCTTCTGGAGTATTAGCAAATATAATTGATGTACCTGAGTAAAATATAACAGTTGGAACTATATGAATACATCTTTTATGTAATTAATACTTACACTAAAAGATAAATATAAATGCAGAAAATCGGAAAAAAAGAGAAGGTCCTTTCTGACAAAACTGGATTGTCTTCACACTGTTGTAAGGTTATTGATGGTATATAATTGGTAATTTATAACATAACAATTGGTTAAAACAAGCTGTAGGATATAAGAAAGTATACAATAAGATACTGGGATATGCAGCTCTTTGTCTTAATCAGATGGCAGAACAGGTATATTTATTTAGTTATTTTTTTGTATGGGTTTTACACTTAATATCCCAATGATGATTCATAAACATTACACTGCAAAATGAGAAATTAAAGCTGCTTTAAGCAATTCCAATACATGAAAACTAATATTTATTACATATATAAGGGAAAAAGATTTCTTCAAATAGAGTAATTCATCACACTATTTTGTGGAGTCTTCTGGGTTTTGTTTTAAATTGTATATATTTATGGTATACAACAGGATGTTTTGACTTATGTATACATTTTACAGTGGCTAAATAATGCTATTTAACACATGCATTATCTCACATACTTTTGTGTGGTGAGAATGCTCAAAACCTACTCTCTCAGTTATATTCAAGTATTCAATATATTGTTATTAACTATAGTCACCATGATGTACAATAGATCTCTTTCACTTATTCTTCCAGTCTGATTGGAATTTTGTATTTTTTGACCATCCTATCCCCAAACCCACCAACCCACATCCTCTGATAACCACCACTTTGCTATATATTTCTATGAATTTGACTTCTTTTACACTCCTCATGAAAGTGAGATCATGCAGTATTTGTCTCTCTCTGTCTAGTTTATTTAATTTAACATAATGTCCTCCAAGTTCGTCCATGTTGTTCCATATGACAGGGCTTTTTTAAGACTAAACAGTATTCCACACTTTCTGTTTTCATATTTTTGATAGCCATTAATCCAATTTTTTATCCATCACTTGATGGAGATTTGGATTTTTTTTGTATCTTGACTATTGTGAATAGTGCTGTGTTGGGTGTAGGAGTCTAGAAAGCTCTTTGACGTACTTAAATAATTTCCTTTGGCTATATAAGTAGTGCAGTTGGCGAATCACATGGTGGTTCTATTTTTAATGTTTTGAGGAACATCCATACTGTTTTCCATAATGACTGTACTAATTTACCTTCAGATCAGCAGTGTACAAGGCTCCTTTTTATTCAATATTCCAACCAACACTTGTTATCTTTCATCTTTTTGATAATAGCCACTCTAAAAAGTATGAGGTTATATCTCATTGTGGTTTTAATTTGCATTTCCTGATGGTTGGTGATGCTGAGTATTTTTTCATATACCTGTTGACCATTTGTATGTCTTCTTTTGATAAATATGTATTCAGATCCTTTGTCCATTTTTAAATTGGGTTATTTGTTTTCTTATTATTAACCTGTGTGAGTTCCTTATATATTTTGATGATTAACCCCATGCAAATATTTTCTCCCATTCCAAAGGTTGTCACTTCACTCTGTTGATTGTTTCCTTGATTGTGCAGAAGCTTTTTAGTTTAATGTAATCCCATTAGTGTATTTCCACTTTTGTTGCCTGTGCTTTTGGAGTCATATCCACAAAATCATTGCCCAGACCAATGTTGTAGAGATTTTCCCCTATGTTGGCTTCTAGTAGTTTTACAATTTCAAGTCTTATGTTTAAGTCTTTAATCCATTTTGAGCTGATTTTTGTACATGGTGTGAGATAAGGGTCAAATTTTATTCTTCTGCGAGTGGATATCCAGTTGTCCTAACATCATTTATTGAAGAGATTATTCTTTCCCCATTGAGTGTCCTTGTCATCTTTGTCAAAAATCAATTGACCATAAATGTGTGGGTTTATTTCTGGGCTCTTTATTCTGTTCTATTGGTCTATGTGTCTGTTTTTATGCCAGTAAAATGCTGATTTTACTACTACAACTTTACAGTAGATTCTGAAATAAAGTGATGTGATGCCTCCAGCTTTGTCTTATTTGTTCAAGAGTACTTTTGGTGGTTTGGGGCCTTTTGTGGTTTCATGCAGATTTTAGAATTGTTTCTTCTATTCCTCTGAAAAATTCATTGGAATTTTGATAGGGATTGCATTGAATCTGTAGAACACTTTGGGTAGAATAGACATTTTAACAATATTAATTCTTCCTATCATGAACACAAGACATCTTTCCATTTATTTCTGTATTTTTCAATTTATTTCATCAATATTGTATAGTTTTCATTATCTTTCACTATCTTTGTTAAACTTATTTGTAAGTATTTAACTTTTTGTAACTATTGTGAATCGGATTGTTTTGTTGATTTCTTTTTCAGATAGTTGGTTGTTAGTGTACGGAAACACTACCGACTTTTGTATATTGATTTTATATCCTGCAACTCTACTGAATATGTTTAGTAGTTCTAATAGTTTTTTGATGGAATCATTAATGTTTTTATGTATAAGATAATGTCATATGTAAATAGAGGCAATTTAATGTCTTTCTTTCCAATTTGGATAACTTGCCTAATCACTCTGGCTATGACTACCTATACTATGATTAATAGAAGTGGTGAGAGTGGGCATCCTTGTCTTGTTCTTGACTTAGAGGAAATCTTTCAACTTCTCACCGTTGATTATATTGGCTGTTGGTTTCTCTCATATGGCCTTTATTGTGTTGGAGAATATTCCTTCTATACCTAATTTGCTTAGAGTTTTATCAAGAAATGATTAAAAATTTTGTTGAATGTCTTTTCTGCATCTATTGTGATTATCTGATGGTTTTTGTCCTTCATTCTGTTAATATGGAGTGTCTCATTTATGGATTTGCATATGTTGAACCATCCTTGCATTCCTAGGATAAATCCCACCTCATCATGGTGCATGATGCTTTTATTATGCTGTTGAATTCAGTTTTACTAGTATTTTTTTGAGGGTTTTTACATCTATTTGCCTCATGGATATCGGCCTCTAGTTTACTTTTCTTATGGTGTTCTTGCATAACTTTGGTATTAGGGTCATTTGGGCCTTGTAAAATGAGTTTGGAAGTATTTCTCTCAATATTTTTGGAAGAGTTTGAGGAGGACTGACATTTGTTCTTCTTTTAATATTTGGTGGAATTCATCAACAAAGCCATTGGGTAGTGGGTTTTTCTTTGATGGAAGACTTTTTATTATTGATTCTATCTCCTTATTTGATCTGTTCAGATTTTCTACTTCTTTGTGATTCAGTCTTGGCAGAGTATATATGTCTAGAATTTATCCTTTCCTTCTAGTTTTCCATTTTGCTGTGGTATAATTGTTCATAGTACTCTCTTATATTCCTTTGTATTTCTGTGGCATCAGTTATAATGTCTCCTTTTTCATTTCTGATTTTATTTATTTGAGTCTTCTCTCTTTTTTTCTTAGTATAGCATAAATATAAACACGTTTGTGTTTATATTTTCAAAAACACACTCTTAGCTTCATTAATCTTCTATATTGTTTTTCTAGTGTCTATTTCATTTATTTCTGCTCTCATATTTATTATTCCCTTCCCTCTGCTAACTTTTGGCTTAGTGTGTTCTTTTTTTTTTTTCTATTTTCTTCTTCTGTGACATGTTTATCATTATCTTTCTTCTTTTTTGATGTAAGAATTTATTGCTATAAACTTGCTTCTTAGAATTACTTTTGCTGCATTCATAATTTTTGGTATATTGTGTTTCCATTTTTGTTTGTCTCAAGATATTTTTTAAATTCCCTTTTAATTTCTCCTTTGACACATTGTTTGTTCAGGAGCATGTTGTTTAATTTCCATGTATTAGTTAATTTTCCAAAACTCCTTCTGCTGTTGATTTCTAGTTTTACACCATTGCAGTTGGAAAACATACTTGTTATATATTATGTACAATTGGTGTACAGTGTAGTTTAACTCCAATGTTTCCTTACTGGTTTTCTGTATGGATAATCTTTCTATTGCTGAAAGTGAGGTATTGAAGTCCCATACTATTACTGTATTACAGTCTATCTCTCCCTTCAGATCTGTTTGTTTTATTTATTTAGGTGCTTTGATGTGGCATGTATATATATTTAGAATTATTATATCCTATTGATGAACTGACCATTTTATCACTATATAATGACAATCTTTGTCTTGTTTTACAGTTTTTGACTTTAAGTCTGTTTTATGTGATATAAGTATAGCTACTCCTGCTCTCCCTTTCATTTATGTGCAATATCTTTTTCCATCCCATCATTTTCAGTCTATGTGACATGAGTTTCTTGAAGGCAGAATATAGTTGGGTCTTGTTTTTTCATCCACCCAGTTACGCTATGTCTTTTGAATGAAGAATTTAGCCCAATTACATTCAAATTAATTATTGATATGTAAGGACTTACTACCACCATTTTGTTAATGGTATTTTGGTGTTTTGTAGATCCTTTGTTTCTTTCCTTCTCTTTTGCTGTCTTCCCTTATGATTTAGTGATTTTCTCTAGTAGTATTCTTTTTTCCTCACTTTGCATCTTTTGTGTATGTTAAAGGTTTTTGCTATGTAGTTAACACGAAGCTTAAAAAACCTTCTTATAGTTATAACATGCTATTTTAAGCTTTTAACAACTTAACTATGATTGCATACAATCACATTCTACATTTTTACTCCACCTACACATGAAATTTTTGACATTGGAATTTACATCTGTTTAATATAGTGTATCCCTTAACAAATTATTATAGCTACTATTTTATTATCTTTCACCCTTCATACTAAAGATATAAGTCATTTACATGTCATCATTACAGCATTAGAGTATTCTGAATTTGGCTGTGCATTTACTTTTTTCAGTGGATTTTTCCATATTTTCTTGAAGTTCAATGAGCTCCCTTAAAACAATTATTTTAAATTATTTGTCAGGAAATGTATATATTATCATTTATTTGGGGTCAGCTACTGAGAGATTACTATGTTCTTTTGATAGTGTTATGTCTCCTTCATTTCTCATATTTCTTGTTGCCTCACATATTTGTCTGTGCATTTGAAGAAGTAGGGAATTATCCTAGGTTTTGCAGGCTGGGGTAGCCTGGAAACTGAGGTCTCTGGGGCCATCCTGGCTCTGAGGGCAGTCCAGAACCTTAGGCTGATGAGGTTAGCCTGGTGGTGAGGTGGCCCAGAGACTGACTCTGTCTTGCAGGCCTTCAGCCTGGCATCTCTGAGGCTGGCCTAGCACTAAGGATGGTCCTGAGTCTGTGGCCACTTGGGTAGGCCTGGCACAGGGGCAGATCTGAAGTCCAGGACTGCTGCTGCTGGTCTGGAACTTGGAGACTCTGGAGTCAGACTGGTGATGGGGCAGCTTGGAGACCATGTCCACAGTGTAGACATGGAGCCTGCATCTGTACAATCTGGCCTGGTAGTGGGTGGGCCTGGAAGCTTAGTCCAAGGGTACTGGCCTGGAATCTGGGGCCATGGGGACCTGCCTGGTGCTGGGTGTATTGAGGTAGTTCTGGTTTTGGATTCTGAGGAAAAGTTCAGTGCTTATTTCCCTCTCCTTCTTCCACTCAGAGAGAATCTTTGTTTTTGCTGTGCTGTCTGGAGTTGGGGGAGGGGTGATGCAGGCAAAATTACCCTTTCTGTACTCTTCAATGTGTCTTTTCTTATTTTGGTGTTACACCCAGGTGCTGTGACCTGTCACTTAGTTTCTTTATAGCTTGTGAAAATATGTTTGCTTCGGGATAGTGGCTCAAATTGATGTCTCGGGTGGGGTGGGAGGTGGGCAAGTGCTGAAGAGTCCATTCTGCCATCTTGCTGACTTCTTCCTTTCTCATAGAATCTTTTTTTAAATGTCTAAGGTATTCTGTTTCTCATAAGGTCCGGAACCAATTTAATCTTACTGGCTTCTCATAATGGTTAACATTCTTTAAAGGTTTCTTTAATATTGTATGAGTCATTTTTTACCTTTTATGAGCATCAATTTGAAAAAGGAATTTAGGTTTTATCACTAAATACTAAGCTTTTCATGTCCATCAATACTTGTGGTTATGTTGTTTCCAAAATGAGTCATCAGTAGATACTTTACTCTAGTTTTGTTTTGAGTTCTTCCTGCTTTTCCTCTTCTTCCTCTTCTCCTCTCCCTCCTCGCTTTTTTTTCCACTCTTCCTCCTCCTTTTTTCTACATTAATCTTCAATATTGAATATTAGTTGTGGATTGGTTTAGGGTATTGGTAAAGCATTAAAATTGGGTCCTATACTATAAAGCTTCCATTCAAAGAGTTGTACTTATCCACATAATTCTGTTATTTTAAGCATTAAAACTTTAAAAGTGATTTAAGAACTTTTCCTGCATGTAGTTCCTTATGGAAGTATGCTTTTGGAGGAAAAATAACTAAATTTAGTGTGCCTATGTGGGTGCATTGCTTACAAAGTCGTAAGCCAGAAATTTTGGGTTTATTATTTTGTGGGCCAGTTAGTTGGGCTTAGTACCATGGCCACAGACCATAGT